>VXBU01010696.1:132219-142776 GCA_013400315.1 Bombycilla garrulus | reverse complement strand
TTTTTTTTTTTTTTTTTTACTTTTAAATAGCTGGGTGGTTTAACAAAACTTGTTTCAAGTAATCCTTATAATGAGAATTTCAGCAGTTGACTTTTTATAACTTGTGACAAATACGAGACCCAAAGGTCATATTGTGTACTGCAATGTGCTTTCCTTTTATTCCTTCAGGGAGAAAAGATCTGTGTGTATGTGGTGCTACAGTCTGAGTTTGCCTCTGGGTACTTAATTCTGTCTAACATCTAAAAATCTATTGGAAAATAATACACTGTGTATTCAAATCTACTGTTCAAGTGACAGGTATTTTATTGAATAATGACTTCACTTAAATACTCCAGGACTGAAGCCCTGTGCACACAAGCATGAGCCCTGCTACATTATTCTAACATCCAGTGTGTTGCAGTGACGAGTCACACAGCTTCAAAACAGGATGTTTAAAATGATCATAATTGTTTTCTTCTACTTAGACAGTATACAGATATTTTAGAATAATGAAAAGTTATTATAAAAGATAGTTTTTTTCTTTTCCTTAAGGTACTATTATTGTGATCAGTTGCAGGTTTTTTCAGCATCTCCACCATCAAAAGTCATGTATAAACTGAAATAAATGAAGTAGTTTCTACAGAGCAGGGTTGTTGAAATTTACTAAGATATAACTTGGTTATTCAGTCCTCATCTTGCATTCCAGTTTTCAGATCTATTCTTCCCGAATTTGGAAGCTTTATCTACTACAATTTTATGCAATAATCAATACAATAATATTGTATTTCTACCAATTTGGCAGAAACTGGAGACACCTAACCGGAACCTGAGTGAAATCGTGCTACAGCCACCACAGATATTAACAAATGGAAAGCATTCACTTAAGAATCCTTTGGGAAAACCACCAGGAAAATTCTCATTATGATCAAGATAAACTCGAATTAAAAATAATAGCAATTAATATCCCACATCAATATATGTAATTCTTACTCATTTTTTATGACTAAGAATTACATATAATGACTTTTGTGGTTATTTTATGCCTTCAGCTATATATTTTTTTAAAGAGGAGCAGTTGTCTAAAATAAGTTTATAATTCTGGTTAAATAGTGGTTGATAATTTTTTTCCAGATACATGGGGCTGGTGTAACTTAATAATCCCATCTATTTAAACTAAATAAAACAAATTTAATTTCCTTTTCATTTCTTAGTAGCCTTTCAATTTTCTGCCAGCTATATTATGATTTTTGGATACCATTATAAATTATCCAACTACCTGAAGATTTTCAGTAAAATCTACTTCTTTAGTGGACTGCAATAAAGAAATCAAGATGAATTAAACATTTTTTCTCTTGGATTTTGTAAAGTTTAAGAAACTGACTCTCATTTCCATCTAGTTATCAAAGAAAAGTTTATTAGATTTAGTTGACTGTGGCCTGCCAATTTCCATGGTATTTTCAGTGCTGTCATGAAGAAGCAATTTTCACTAATTTTCACTGTTAAAATCATGGAATGATTCTTTCTCTGCAAACTTTCAGCTTATAGGACTTGGATATTACAATTTCCCCAAAATAATCATAAATCAGTCCTCTTTCCACAGATTTTAAGTCTGCAAATTTGACCAAATATGGCTTTTGATACATGTAATACATTTGCTTCATACGTCAGTTGTCAGAAATTGTAAGAGATATGAACTGTGATTCAGCTGGCAAGAAGGAATAACATTTCCTTTCACACCATCATTTGTCAAAGTTATTTTTTCTTCTGTCTTCTACCCTTGTCTATTCTTTCATGTCACATTTCACTTCATTTTGCTTTCCTTAATTTCACTCTTCCTAGTAGCTTCACAACTTGTGTGCCTTCAAATTCACCCTTCCATTTTGGGTTCTTACTCTATCACACAGGAGGGTAGTTGCAAGACCTAGTATTTCTGTTGTGCAAGTTGTGGCCCGACAAGTTTTACTTTTTTAACTGTGATGTTTCTCTAATTCAAAGATAATCATTGCTCTGCAAACCTTCACTCAGTATCTTCTTGTTTGGTCAGTACTTCACCGCTTCTGGTTGAACCAGTGAAGAATTTTCAAATGTCAGTGGTAACATGAGTAGCAGGTTTTTTCTGCTAAAATTCGAGACAAATTTACCTCTTTTACCTTGTTTACTTAGACAGTGTTCATAAACTCACAAAGATCTTGGGACACTAATCCATTTCTCAAATCTGAATCCTTGAATTTCCTGAATGAACATTAAAAAAGGTCCAACACAAAATATTTATGTTGACAGTTTCTAGATAGTAGTTACCACTTGGCAATTACAGAAGACTTGCCCGAATTGGCAGGTCTGTATTTTGTGTTGTACGTGTTCTCTGTAATAAGGCTTTACTTACAAATTTTCAGCTTAACATACAAATGAAAGGATCCTCAAGGCAATTTTCTGAGACATTTAAAAATCCTCATTTTAAACTACTCATTGTGTTCTGTTTATATTTATGAAAGCCCTGGAGTTTTTATTATTGATTTATCTCATTGAACACTTGGGCAAGAAGAATGCTGTGTTTATTTTCCATTTTGGTTTACCAGAGCAGTTCCTAGTATTGATCCCAGGCAAATCTCCTATCTCACTGGTTTCATTTTTACTTGCTACCTCCACAGAACATAAAATATACAGGCTTAAATGGGTTCAAGGTAAAAAAAGGAATTGTGAAACACTGAAGTACCTGGAAGAGAAACTTTTTATGATATGGAATCATAGAATCATTTAGTTTGGAAAAGACACTAAAATATGAGTCCAACTTACCCTTGCACTGGCAAGTCCACCACAAAACCATGTCTCTAAGCCCCACATCTACAGGTCCTTTAAATTCCTTCAGGATGATGGCACTTCCTTAGGCAGAGTGTTCTGTTGCTTGATAACCATTACAGTGACAAAATTTTCCCAACGTCCAATCTGAACGTCTCCTGGCATAGCTTGAAACCATTTCCTCCTCTTCTATCACTTGTTATGTGGAAGAGGCCAGCCTCCACCTCACTACGACTCTTCAAATAGTTGTAGAAAGCAATAAGATCCCCAAGGTCTCCCCTAAGCCTCCTTTTCTCCAGGCTGAGCACCCCCAGCTTCCTCAGCTGCACACCATCAGACCTGTGTTCCAGACCCTTCCCCAGCTCCACTGCCCTTCCCTGGACTCACTCCAGGCCCTCAATGGCTTTCTTGTAGTGAGGTGCCCAAAACTGGACACAGGATTTGAGGTGTGGCCTCACCAGTGCTGAGCACAGGGGGACAATCCCTGCCCTGTCCTGCTGCCACACTATTGCTGACCCAGGCCAGGTGCCATTGGCCTTCCTGGCCCCCTGGGCACACCTGCCTCATGTTCAGCTGTTGTTGACCAGCACCCCCAGCTCCTTTTCCTCCAGGCACCTTTCCAGCCACTCTGTCCCAGGCCTCAAGACCTTCCTGGGGTTGTTGTGACCCAGGTGCAGAAGTCAGACCTTTGCATTGTTAAACCTCAGGCAAGTGGCGCATCAGTCAGCCTGTCCAGATCCCTCTGCAGGGCCTTCCACCCTCCAGAAGTTCAGTACACCAACTCAACTCGATGTCACCGGCAAACTGATTGAGGGAGACCTCTATTCCTATTGAAAAAAACATAAGCATTGAAAAAATGGGGATGAACAAAATCTGTGAATATTTTGAGACTGGTACTTCTATAAATAAGCTTCTGACAGGTCCTGTCAGAAAGGTGAGTCTGTGAGTTTGGTTGCCTTAAATTATCTATTCAAATCAAGCCCATTGATATTTGTGATGGTAGATTTTTGCTCTTTTGGCAGGAGTTGTTTTCTTCATTCCACATTGTATGAAATACAGTTGGTGTGCAGAATTACTCTTTAACATTTAAACTGACAAGCTTCAGCATATTTGAACTGAAATAATTTGAGATGAAGCAGTGATAAATGGGGACAGTATTTGCTGGCATACAATGACTTGATTTGGGTCCTAAGAATTACAAGGTTCACCTCAGGCTTCAACCTTGTCTTTATTAGTTTGTGAGAAATTCCTAACCATCCAGTCATTCCTTATGTTTTATGTTTTACAGAAGTATTTTAATGCAGTTGGCTTGTGTTTTCTGGTTTGTTGGTTTTTTAGGTTTTTTTTGGTTTTTTTTCTTAATGTGAATTTTACCAAGTTTCTGTACGGGACTTTGTCAGTCAGTTCATAACTATAGTAATTAACTTGAGAAGTCACTAAAAGCTCCTTATAAAAATAAGTTGAATTTATTCCCACAGTACAGAACCCTTCTGGCAGTCTTGCCCTTGAGAATGATGGTTTTGTAGACCCCTAATCTGCCACACTCTTGGTCTTCTGCCAACAATTTGACTTTTTTTAAACTGCTCTGAGACCTCCTTTCTGTGACTCTTCAGGGTTCATCTATGCCACAGCATTTAGTAGTACAGCATCACAGGATTGTTTTATTGCTCTCCTTTGTACAAAACCAGACCTTTCTTTTAGTTAGAAGCTGTGGTCAAAATACTGTCCTGTTTACTTTATGATAAAGGCCTCTTTTGGAGAGGCATCAGAAGACAGTTAAGTACAGCAAAATAGAAGTTTAGTTCCAACTTGTTGGTAGTATTTCCAATGTAAGATACTTACACAGAAAATAGCCAATTGTGCCAGCATGGGGGGATTTATGGCATATTGTCAAGTAGAATTCAGGAAACTTTGGAGATATTGAATTATCTGCACGTTTATTCATTTGATGGATATAATTTGGCAACAAGTATAATAATAGTCTCAGGTGTTAGTCTAAGTACTTTCATTTAAATAAAAACCTTCAGAAAGCTAGGAATTGTTTCTGTAGAGTTATGTAAAATCCCTAGCATTTAGGCTAAGCATAATAAAATAGCAAAATTTGCCACCAGAGTTCAGAACAAGGAAATGCAGAGGTGGAAAAATCAAGCTAAGTGCAAATCTTCTAGATTTCTTATGGAGCTCTCCTGGATGCCATGTGTTCAAGGAAAATTTGAAAAATGATGAAGCAAAGATTTTCAAGTGTGTTTATATATTTTTATATTTTCAGTAACAGTCTGGAAAATAGATGGTTTCTTGTCTGAGCCTGAAGGTCTGTCAAGATAACAGTTGTTTCCTGTCACTACTTTATGTGTAGACACCACCAGCAGTTCTAACTCTTTGTGTGTGTGGTTTTTTGTTTGTTTGTTTGAATGTTTACTGTAGATTCTTTTTCAAGAGTTTTTGTGATCAAAAATGTAATAACTCTTATTTTATATAGTTATATATATATGTTTTATATAGTCCGGTGAGGAGGAAGGAGATGGAATCAATCCCTCCTGATTTGAGATATTCCATAATTCTCTCATCTGTAAGATATTTTCTTGTTTTCAGGATCTTTCTTCTAGTCAGCATCTTTTCCACCTTATTTCCAAATCCCATTCTCTTCCCTGACACAAATTCATTTCAGGATGCTTCTTTTTGTCAGCAGGTGATCTCTGCATAACCATGAGACCACAGCTTTCCCAGTCTAAACAGTCTCTGGGCAGAAGCACAATTCACGATCAGCCTCACCAGGAGGGCTTCTGTCTTCTGTCGCTTCAAGAAGGGTGGGATTTAGAGCATGCTAAACCATATCTAGACTATTTTTTAGCAAAACTTACAACCAGTCCCAGCTGCTTGTAGCTGGCAAGTAGCAGAAATCAGCCCAGGAGCTCAGAAGCGCAATTTCAGGCTTTCAGCTGCCTCTGCTCCAAACATCTTTGCACAGTTATCTAATGCCTGTACAAGTTTCTGCTTGCGTTAACTAGTGGAGGTGGGGGTTTTTCCTCCTCTAATGGATAATGACAATTATTTAGTTTGTCATCAAAAGGGATTATTTACTGACTTTCCCATCCCTTTTTAACTTTTACTTTTAATTGACCTTAAAAACATGAGGGAAATCTTTTTTTTAATGAAAGACTTTATCAACTATATTTTTTTCCCTAAAATAGTTGCAAAGCTTGTTTAACAAGGGGCACTGGAAATGCAACGTGGAATTTTCTATGCAATCTGTTAATGTATTCTTTACTGACTAATAAAAAAGGGTAACTTGTTTTTCATAAAGTTAAAATTCCTAGATAAAATATATCTGCTATATATTCAGATTGAATCCACTGAGTGAATAAATAGATAAAGTCATGATCATGAGTGTACCTTTAACTGGCTGGAAATATTTAAAAACAAAACCATTTTCTAATAAGTAGAAATTGGTTATCATTACTTTTGAAGAGGAAGGTTTCTGTATTTTTTTTCCTATTAGAAACATGGAAATGTGATGCCAGTCATTTCCAGATTACATTATTGATGAATGTATTTTTGAGCAGACAACTGTACATAGTTTCAATAACACACTTCTACCTTGACTATATTTTTCCTACAGGTTGTTTTAAGTGCTTTTAACTACCTGCAGTGCTATTTTAAGTTCCATCTGTATTTTTTTTTGAAAAACACACTTAAGAGTTTCTTAATTTCAAATTTGAACGGTGAAATAATTGCTTCTTTTTTAAGAAAAATCTTTTTTTAAAGTTCTAATTTGTACTGAAAATCTGGTTTAGCCAAATTTAAAACCTTCTTAATATGAGAGAGAGGATTCACTTAATTTCACTGAATATTGCAGTTTCAAGTATTTTTGCCTCTCTTATTTTGGAAAGAAATGTCTTTTCTATGGTTGCTATATAGCTTAATGTTCAAAGCCTACAATAACATATATAGGATGCATAACATTTAAGTGTTCTTTTAAGTAATTTTCTGCCACTGAGCTTCTTGAGCGTGAAGTATGTGTATGGTATATTAAAGATGGATGTAGATACAGCAAAAAAGGACACATTCATTTACTGTGAACAATTTTTTTTTTCTATCCATAATATGTAAATTAGTAAGCTAGTAAATTTGAATCCCCCTTCTGGCCAGTAGAGTTACGGCAACAGTGCAGAATTGCATGTATCAGCAGTGGATTTGATGCTAAGGAAGGGCTAGATAAAACATGGGACACGATGTTAATGAAAATCTTTACTGGTAAACAGACTGGTGTTCATTTTTTCTTAATCTGAGGACTAAAACTGAAGTGATTTGATGGAGGATTTGTACAATTTGAAGTCATTATGTATCCCCATTTTAAACACTTAGGAAAGGTCTTTCACTTTATGCACACAAAAAAGGTGAATTTAGTCTGAGATTGAGAAAGCAGGCAATTCACTCTTTGCACTCTTTCATTACATCTATTAAACCCTCTGAAATGCAAAAAAATATTGATACAAAACTCGTGTCTTTTGAAAAACTCAAATCAATGAGACAGTCTAGCACACCAAAGCAATTTAAAGTATTTTTCTAGAGAGGAAATTATAGCATCATTATAAACAGCATCATTGTTAAAATTTTCCTCATCTCTGTATAGCACATGAACTTCTTAATAGTATGATGAAATCTTGCTTCATAATTTTAGATAGTATTACTTTATTTTAAAACTTAGTTTGTTAAGAATTTTTATTACTCTAAATTTGACAATAGTAAAATTAAAAAGACATCAAAAATGAGATCATCTGGTTATATGCTAATCTAGTCACATTTTGGTGTGTCCTGTTGAGAATTATAACCAACATAAGAAAAAAATTCCAACCTCTAATCCAAAGTAATAGTGCAATATTTATTGGTGCAGCAGCATATTTTATTCATGTGCTCAGGAGTAGGAGAGAAATTTTAGTTTAGAACCTCCTTATTCTCAATGGCTTTGCTGGCTCTCGTCACTGGGTGAAGCTTCCTTGGCCCCAGCAGTTTCCTCCTGTCTGTCTCTTTCTGACTTTCTGTGCAGGTGTGACAGGATGCATTCACTTGAATGTATAACGGCTTTTAGAGGATTACCTGCAGTTAGACGTATATGAATATGATGAAAACATTAAGGATTGCATTTTCCAGTTAAAACTTCTTGAGTTTTAGTTACAACACTTTAATATAATTTGACTAAATTCCCTGTCCTGTCTTACACTATCACATGGTTGAATTCTGTTCAGCTAAAATAAAACCGATGAGGGTTTTGAATTAGGATAGCTTAAAAAAATGTGTGCAAGATATGCATGTACCCTTAAAATGCCTGTGCCCAAGTGTAGCTGTAACTTGAGGAAATAGCTTCATGTTTTACTCCAGCAGAAAGTGTTAAGACTTCTGTGGAGAAGACCTTTTTGCCCTCAGGTGCATATAACGCTCTTCATGGTAAAATCTAAATTTTTTTTTTTGCGTTCCAAATCTATTCTATTGATTTTGAGAAGTGAAGAAACAATTAATTCCTCACTGTTGGAATCCAAAAAGCAGAGAGCTCTCAGAACTTGGGGCCTGCAGACCAAAACTTAGAATTAAATACAGGGATTGATTTTAGACCTTGGAAAACGCTTCCACATTTGAATGCTAGAAGCAAGAATGTGGATTTGTAGTCAAAATAGAGACATGTTAAGCTAGATAGAGGAAAGTTCAGAGTTTAGAGTTTAAGATATAGTAAAAACAGAAGTAGTTATAAAGGTAATAAGTTTTAGAGTGTACTATTGTAGGCCGTGTGTGACTTTCTGATTGGCTAAGAAAGCCCGCACTGCGGCATAAGCTCATAAGATGAAATATTTGTGCATTGGGTTAAAAACATAAATGTCATTGCTGGCAGTGTTTTATTGGTTAATAAATCCTTAGAAGATCTTGTAGCTAGAGGTCTTGTGACCTTCTGGCCATGCAATGAAGACTGTGAGCCAAACTCATTCTTCCTGTGTAGAAGATAAGAAATAATAAATCCCCCTACCTAAAGCAACTCAGAAGTCCTGTCTCTCATTCACAAAATTCCTTGCACCCCACTCCCATGCAGAGCCCAATGAGAGTTTCTGCTTCCGGAATGTGCTTTTGCCAAATAATTTCTCTGTCAGATAGTGGATAACCATTTTTTTTATTTCCTGTTGTATTTAACAGTACTATTAGAGTTGTCTGTTTTCGGGGTCTGTAGGAGGTGCTGTGGATTGTTTATTAGTTCATATTTGTATGGCAGGGAGGTCTACATATTTACCTGAAGCAGGGACCTTTGGAAAGGCTGGATTGCTGATCTCTACTGATTGTCAAAGTCCTGATTTCTTTCTTTCCCTCAATGATTTTGATGCAATAGAAGGTGAGTCTTCTAATGCTTGTGTAGAAGACTCTGCCTCTAAGACACTGCAATACATATTTTTATATATGTATTTTGCAATATGTATTTTGGTCTGCATTTAAAGATTTTAGATCCAAGTATAGAAAAGAAAATATTCATAGATTTTTCATATTTATTTCCTACAGCAAAGGCTTCTGTCTCTATGTACAGTAGTCTTAAAGAATTTTGCTTAATAGTTTCCTAAGATTTATAAGTATTCTAAGCAGTATTATTAATACAGGTATGTTAGCCTGTGGTGATTAGTGTGCTAATGGAAATGGGGGAATAAATAATACCTTTTAAAAGAAAAATACATTTGGGGTGGTGGATAACAAATATTTTTTAGATGTTCGAAATTTATTTAAAATTTCCAGTCCTGAAAAAATAAGAACACATAGCAAAAATAAGAACTTCAAAAAATATAAGAATTGTATGGAACAACATGGTGTTTGTACAGAAGGCATTTGTTTTGTTAGAACTTAATTGAGGTGTAGCAAAGAAATAATAGATATATTTTGATGTAATTTATAATTCTTAAAGAATTAAAAGGAAATTTTAGTTGCTTGATAGTGATATTGTTAGAGTAGAAACAGAAGTTTAAATAAAGTATGGATGACAGAGTGAGGCATCAAACTTTAAAAAACAGATGTATTTTCTAAAGAAGTAGAATATGGAATTTTCCCCCAAAAAATTAAAGTTATTACTTGAAATCAGTACCAACCTCTTTTGGACTTCTGAGAACTTTTTGCAAGTCATTTGGAAAGTATTTTGAAAATAAAAAGTTTACATCCTAAGCATGAATAAGAAAAGAATAAAAATCTGGTTTAAGTTACAGCATAGCTACTGTTAATATATAAATATATGCATGTTTAAAGGAAGTTCACCAAAAAACGTATAGACAGGTGAAAGTATAACATACAAGATTTGTTTGGTGTTTTTGTAGGCAATCTTCCAGGTTTTTATTTTCCTCTCTTTTTATTTCATCTGTAATCTTTCCAGATTTCTCTCTTTGTTGTTTGCATCCTATCTAATGTGACAATATTCTACTATAAGTGCTTTTTATCTTCTTTTGAAGAAAATGACAATTGAATTATGAAATTTTGGTCCATGATATTGTTTGTATCAGCTCTTGAATTGGCAATTCATACGTTCTAAGGCTGATATTTCTTCACTCTAGAAGTATATAAAACATTTTCCTAACTTTTATTTTGAGAGGTCTTCTGTCTAGTAGTTTGAAGTGGTTTGTGCTTTTTTTAGTAGGCAACATATATCAATTTCAGTTGTGTAATTTTTTTGTAAAATAAAGCAAGCCTAATGTTGATTTTTCTCTATTTTGTATTCTAATTCATTGTTCCTGGAGTATCAACAAAAAAAATTAAAAATATTCCATT
>VXBU01010696.1:108221-132137 GCA_013400315.1 Bombycilla garrulus | reverse complement strand
AAAAAAAAAAAAATTCTACAGCATTTTGTCCATTCTGAAAGGTATTGAGATATTATAACAATAAATGACTACGTGTTTGCATAAATTTTCCTTCATGGATTTCATTTGCCAAATGAATTAGAAAGTACAATTCCACGACACAGTATGTGTTTTATGTTATTCCAGCCCCTCAACAGACTTTTGTTCAGTATGATTACCTTTTAAAAGTGTCCTCTAGTCTATTTATAATTGACTACTCCCTTCCAGAGTACACGCAGTTTCTGTCCAATATCTTTGATCCTAAAAATTACCTTCATTATTTCTCTGATCTCATTTTCTTCTGTTCACATTCTAATCACAGTGCTCACTTTTAGAGTGTCTTCTCTATGTCACCAAGGAAATGCTTTCTCTGTTATGTCATGCAATCTTTTTCTACTCCTCGCTTGTTCATGGCTCTCCTGTGCCTTTTAAATTCAGTCTCAAAATCACTTTCTTCAGCCTCCTAATTTTCACAGTTTTAACTTCTCCTTTCTCTCTTTATAGCCTTGTTCCTGGCTTTTTTTCCCTTTCTGTGAATATACATGATGTCAAAGGCAATGAATATGCTATTTAATACCTACAGCTTAGAGCAATGTGTTGTATTTTAATGAATATGAGTACATTTATATATGATATGGGGAAGGATAATATTTATTGGCAGAATTTACCCTATAAGGCACTTACATATCAGCAATATTGGGAAAAAGTATTTGATTAAATATTTGGAGATTCTGTTGCAACATTCTGGTAATTATTTGAAGAGCAGAAATAGCTAATTTAATACTGAGTGTAATATGAATAAATAAGTAAATCTCAACAAGTGTGCAATTCCAGAAGTAAGAACTTGCTTTTTACTAGATCTNAAAAAAAAAAAACAAACTAGATTTTTTTCCCCAATTTTTGCTTTTGGCCTGTATTTCTGTAATATTAATCTTGAAATCTCCATTTGCATTTTAGCAGGATATCTTTTGATGTTTGTTTCTTGATTTGCNCAAAGGAAAGGGCAAAAGGGAAGATGAAAACAAGTATTGAGAAAGAAAGAGTAAAGATGGATAAGAATGTGGTTTCAAAACAGCACATTTATAACAACATAATTTTTTAATAAAAGTTTCAGAATTACTAGTGTCTTTTAGGAATTTTGCAGCTATAAAGCTTCATATTAGTTGTACATTGTCTCTATAATGAGAATTTAGAAGCTTGAAACTCACCTTTTTAGTAATTCTATCTGACTACATCTGAATATTCTCACTTACTCATACTCCACTGATTTGTGGCTCAGAAATTTCTTGAACTGGAGATGGCATCTCTTTATTTAAAAGTCCTCGGTGGATTTTTATCCTGTTCTATTCAGTTGCTGCTCTCTGTAAGCATTTAAGAAAGTTTTCTATATAGCTTTCAGTACTCCAGAAGAACTTCTTGGTAGTTCCTATTCTTATCTTGTGGAAATATTTTAATATTTTCTATTTTAATACCAAATTTATAAACCTAAAGCTCTGCATTCTAAAGAGGAGAAAAACCCCATTGTGAGATGATTGGTTATAATTTTGATGGATACACAGCTTTTGATTTATTATTCAAAGCATGTAGCTACAAGCAAGGTAGTTACACTACAGAATTATATTTAAAAAAACCCAAACATGAAATCACTTGATCCTTTTCTATAACAGCCTTTTGGTTGGTTCTTATTTTAAATTGAAAATATGTTCATTGCAGTGGTTTTCATTGAAGAAGGAGAGCATATTTAATAGAAACTAAAATACATTTTGGGATAATTTAAATACAAAATGGATAAACTGCCTAAGAGCCATGGATGGGATATTCAGCTTATTCAAGCAATTTTCACTACTATGATTTTAGATGACTTTGCAAAACCACCTATTTTAATAATTCCTTACAACTCTAATAGCAGTTCAACACATGTTGAATGCTCTGAAATCTCCAGGACATCAGCCTCAACTTCACAGAAGCTGTGTAGTATATCCACTAATTGGCTCTCCCCTCAGAATCTTTATTTTTCAAAAGAAAAAATTATCCTAGAGATGTATCTTGTTGAAGTTAATTGCTGAGGCTGTTGATGCTTTTGAAGGAATTTTGATGTTGCACTATGTGAAAATATAGAAAGAGTTTTGAAGGTAAATATTCTTATTGAGAAGACTGAAGGGTCTTTTATGTCAGGGCACAACACAGATTTTGCTACAGCAGTAGCAGAAGAAAGAGGGAACAGGGGAAAAAAAAAAGGAAGACATAACAACTGAACCGGATGCTGGAAAGAGAAGGTTACTTTCTCTTCTAGAATGATGGAACCACATTTATACATTTTCATATTTTTTGAGCTATAAGGCTGTAGAATTCACTATGAAGTATATATGAAAATGGAAAAAAAAAAAAAACAAACTAGATTTTTTCCCCACTTTTTGCTTTTGGCCTGTATTTCTGTAATATTAATCTTGAAATCTCCATTTGCATTTTAGCAGGATATCTTTTGATGTTTGTTTCTTGATTTGCCTGTTGCCAGAGAGAAATGGGGCGGCAGAGTCTATATTTCTCCCTCAATCTCCTGTATAACATACTAAAGAAATAATTCTGTACATTTTTGGGCGATCCATTTGCATCTCTCTTGGCTAAGAAAAAATTTACCTCTTTCCATTCAGATTTTCTGTTTATACATTTACATATACAGGAAGATTTTGAAAATACCATTTAGAACACAGAACATTTCATAGAATGGTTTAGGTTAGAAGAGATATTAAAGATCATTAAAGAACTTTTAAATGTCTTTCTCAGAACAGTCTCCTTTAAAGTGGCTGTTACTTTAGTTATTACTACATTTAGAATTTTCATTTTAAAAATTAAAATTAAACAAAGTTGACCATTATCTATTCAATCTTGAGTATTTTTCAGAACACTGAATTATAATGTGACCACAATTCAAATTATAAGGTGGTCTGATCATCCTTAGTGGATAAAATTACTACAGATAAAAAAGGAAAAGGTATGTGACACTACAAAACACTCAGCAAATTTCTCAAATAAGCTGAAGCTGCTGATCTGAAGTGACATTGTTGGTAGCACTGCTGGGGAAAGGCCCCAGGCTTCTTGACCTGTGATTTACTTTCATCAGGACCCAGTTCCCATTTACTGTTGGAGAGTTCTGAGAAGAGTCATTAGCTAATACTGAAAACTTCTCCTGGGGTGAAAATTCCACCTTCCTTTATGTGGAGTGGAGTCTTCTTTATGTATTATGAAGAGGCCAAATGATCTCACCACGTACTGCGTGACATGACAGCGCATGAAATATGCTTCTCTTTAAAATGTGCCCAGGTCTTTAATCAGGAAGGGGAAGGTTTGAAGAATGGTGGGTAGATTAGCCCTTTTAACAGGAAGAAATCGTAATTTTGTTGTAGGTTTATGGTGAAAGTAATTCCATTCAGTCACAGTGAGTTGATTTACACCAAATCATATTCTGTCTGGAGCCATGGTTCTTAATTGCTTGAACAGGAAGTGCATTTTTTGAGAGGTGAATACTGGTGTCTTGTCATCGGCAATGCTACATACAGCAATACATTTTATGGGAAGAAAATCTCAAAAAAATTGAAACCCTTTAATAAACAGAGGCTGAAAATTTTCCCTGGAGTCTTTATAAAAACAGTATATTTTGATACACTTTTGAGTCAAGTAGCTACTAAGCAAAACCTCATTTCATATTTTTCAAGTACAGGTGTGTTAAAGAAAGCAAGCTAAGGAGAAAATCTTTTTGCAAAACACTGACTGACTTGACCGTGTATGCAAAATGAAAAAAAAAGTGTTTTACTTTTTAGAAAGTTTCATCGTTATGGGCAGCTGGCAGCCTTGATTTCAGTCTTAGTATCATCTTACCTGGCCTCACACTTCCCAGTCATAATCTCTTCCCCAAGCCAGTTGATTGGAATTTTTTTCACTGTCTTTCAGTTGTCTTAAGCCAATTTCTACACTCAAAAACCCAAGGTGCAAAGTTTTGCTTTAATGCCAATAAATTCTTTGTCTCTTTCAGTCTTTATTTGTACTAGCTGTAGCTAGTAGATTAGTTGAAGAAATTATGTTTCTTTTACCACTTTCCTGTCAATAGTTCCAACATTTTCCTTGCTTTGTAATGAATGTACTTGCATCAATACTGCCTGGCTCTGGCTTTTCTCCTCAGCCTATACATTGCCTAAGCTCCATTGATTTTTAATGACCTAATAATCTGCTGCATCTCAAAACTGCAGTTGCAAGGACAGGTCAATTCATCCAGGTGGAAACATATGCAGTAGAAATGGAACCACAGAGGAAATCAAGTATTAAAATCTAACTTGTCTCAACTGAGCAAGCAAACCCTACGATTTTTCAGATTTTGATCATAAGGCCAAACCTGTGTGGATTTTCAGACAAATAGCAAAAAAACACAACCAACAGACCAACTAACCAACCAAAAAAAACCCCACCCAAAAAAAAAAAAATATCATCTCTTCGTACCCAAGAGTCATTTCCAAACTTTTATAAAGTACTTAATGAAATGGAAGCACTAGCCTCTTTTAGAACAAGGAAATTGTTAACATTATAATAATCAGTGGTCTGAACCAATTTATCTTATAAGTTTTATTAGCAGAAATGACTGAACTATTCTGTCTGGACTCATCTGTTGAGAAAACATAATTCTGATTATTGAAAAGACTGTTTTATTATTTAACATTTTAACAGTCATAATTTTGAAATACAAAGACACATAAAATAGATTTCGTAATGAGAAAGTTGGAGGAACTGTAAGAGTAAGCAGTGGTTTCATTCTTAGATGACAGGAGACACAGTTAGAGAGTGAATAATGTCAACTATTTTCTGAGGCTTTAATCCTGTAAAGGGAGTGTTCAAAATGAGAAAGATACTCTGAACTTAAATTTGCCTTTAATAAAAAATGTTTCTTTAAAATTTTATGTCTTAGAGTTTAAAAGCTCTAAATGTCAAGAGCCACGTTCTTTATTTTTTTACAGCGGGAAAGGCATTTTGTGAAGGAAGGAAATACATAATATAAGTAAGAGTGCTGGAATGAACCCTAAATCTTTCCTGTAAAACTACTTTCTAAAGCTACCCAACTAATTTCTAAAACTCAGAATCAGTCTTTATATATTAATAGAAACATTCTTGGGGAATTTGCTAACACACAACTAATCCTTCTCCTCTCTTTAGGAATATAATGCAGTAGCAGGTAAGGAACATTTTCTCTCCTCGGAGAGGCTACATGCTCATGGTTTAAATTCTGTGAATTATTTAATATATTTGCCACGAATAGCTCATTTTTTCCAGGCTTCTGAAAGTCAGTGGATTTTTTCTTTCACTTACCATACTTTAAATTAAATCTTCAGAGTCCTTGGGGTCATTCAGCCCCCACACCCCAGCACAAGATTAAAATTCCCGTAGTTTTATCTAGGTATAATTCGTCTATGTGCAACAGAAAACAAAGGACAAAAAGGAAAAAAGAGAGTCTAGAGGACAACATAAGGGTCCAGAGCAATTTTATCTTTTTACATCAGTTCATAGAACAACCAGGATTGTTACGTGCAAAAGTGTCTGAACATTTCTTAACACAGAAACAACATTAAGAAACAACATTTCTTAAAACAGTCTGTGAGATGATGGCCTGACTGATTCCCTGCTACATGTGACTGTTCCTTAAACACTTAAATTTTTCGTGTCATTTTCACTGATGCTGGTCAGTGCCCTCCCAAGGATGGCAAACTTGAGAGTTCCCTGGCTCTGAGAGGGCTGCTGAGTGAATCCTGCTGCGGTCCTGGAGAGCTCAACAGGTCTCAATTTAGGATTGCTGCTTCCAGGGTCACAAGAGAATTGACTTTAGTCTTAGTGGCTTTCCATCTTGGCCACAATTTGGGTCAGTAGCTTTCTTTAAAGATTGGATAACAAAACTGTTCCACTCAGGTCGTTATTTCCTAAGTTTAGGCAAGAAAAATGAGTTCCAAGTTTCCAAGACTGTTCATTAAGAAACAGTTGGCTCGTTAGTCAGTGTGAGTTCATGGGAGCAGACAGTATTTGTGATGAGCTCAAGTATGAGTATTTCTGAGATTATTGCGCAGCCCAAGGAGGGGGCAGGGGATGCACAACCACAGAGAGATTTTGTTGAAGCTTTTATTCAGTAAATTATTGGTTTTTGCTTTAACTGCAGCCAATCAAGTTTGTGTTGCATACTCATTAAATTCTTTATTAAGAATAGATTTTGATTTAAGAATGGAACTGTATCCATATTTAGGCAGCTTCTTTTTTTTTTCCCAAGAATATCCTTCCTAGCATTATATAGCTATAACAACTTGTCTTCAGCCTCTTGTCACTGTTTTTTTTCTCTTAAAAAATATGATTGAAAACAGCCATCACAACTTATATCAGATACCTATATTAATAACTGTGATATCCGTGTAATATATGCAACACCTTAAAATTATATTTTTTTCTCATTTTCTTAGGAATTTCGAAGAGATTTCATATAAATTCATGAATAAAAACACTCATAGGTTGTGTTGTTCAGTTGCCTTACCAATATGATTTATAAAAATCAGAGGTTTCCATTCTTTGTTTTATGTGGATTATTTCATTTTGGGAATATCATTCATGCTGTCGGATCTGCACGCTTAAACTTGGGATTTATTATAGAGTGTATAATCTGTATAATAATCTTTGGAACACTACTTTGGTTTTGTTTTTTAATACAAAGAGTGTGCCATTAGCATTAGGTCGGTAGTTGTCCGCTTCTAAGCATTTCATGTTCTGTTTACAGTTCATTGCACTGATTTGGTAGCTGTTTTTCTTTCGATATGCAGGATAAGCAAGGGTGGCCGGTTATGCTTTGGAGAGAAAACAGCACTGACAGAAGTAGTAGATGTGAAATATAACAGTGTTTATATGTATTTTTATGTCAAGTCAAAAACCATGGTTGCCTCCAAGCAGTGTTTTTTATCCTTGTAGACATTTTACAGGGTTACAATTTTAGAATTCTATACTTATGTATTTTTCTTCTAGTCTTTTTCTGTTTTCCTTACATTAGAAAACAGCCTGGGCTTTTTTTCCTTTTTTTTTTTTTNTATCTTGTTGTGGGCTTTTTTTTCTTTTTTTTTTTTTTTTTTTTGAGGGAGAACACAATTTGAAATATCTGTCAAGAAACTCTTTTGGTTTCTATTTTTATTAGAATCCTTTTGTTTTTTATACTTCTTCAGGAGATGTTACAACTGATCTGAAATTAGTCCAGGCACCATTTTTTTCAAAGAAGGTCATGAGTTCAAGAATTTCCAGTGCTCTTCTGTTTAATATTTATGTTTGCATGAGAGAAAGCTGAGAAAATGCTGATTATTAGGAAAAATTATAAAGTTATACTTAGTAATTGCTCCTCAGACAAAGTGTTGTCAGAGGTTCCGAGTTAAACACTTGTCATACATGAGACAATTCAGTGTCTGATCTAGAGAGAGAAGGATTTTCAGATGAAGAATTTTCAAACAGATACAGACAACATAGATCATCACAGATCTCTACAACATGACATTCCTAACCTCACTCAACTGTTAAAGCATTTTATTTACACTCTAACAGATGTGGATATATACTATGAAGTATTGCTATGGAAAGAAAAAAAAAATATTACCTGCAAAAAGCACTGATCAAGTTATCCCTTTCCACAGTGGAAAAAAATACGTCTTGCTGCAGAAATGTGATGTGGTTGGATGCAATTTCTTATTGCATTGTATATTTCTGTGTTTCATTATTTATATTTCTGTAAGATAATACTTTCTTTTCAACAAAAAAAAGGAAAAAAGAAAACCAAACAAAAATAAAGCAAATAATAAAAAAACCCAGAACAACCAGAATTATAAAGTTCATCAGATTTCCAAGCCTGCTTTTTCTGATGAGGATTGAGTTATTGACCATTGTGTTTCTCACACAAGTGGTGACAGAGTCATGAATGTTATTAAGCCTAACACATATTTAGGGATCTGCATAAATTTAATGTGATTATTAGATGTATGCAATTCCAGATGAAAATTTCATTTTTAATGATTACATTGCATGCATTGCACTTCCTGAGGTCAGCGCACTTGGTTGAGCTCTAATCCCATATGGGCCATTCACCTAAGAGTTGGGCTGGATGATCCTCTGGGTCCCTTCCAACCCAGAGCCCATTGTGTTCCTGCTTGTGGTTCTAGTGATAAACTTAAACTCTCAGTTATAAACTGCAATGAAAGGCTTTATTAGCTGCTTTGAGCATTTTATTGGTGCAAGTTTTTCAGTAGAAACAATTTTTGCCAACTATAAAAACATTTAGTGCCTTGGTATAATTTTTTATGGAAGCATAAGCATATTTATATGTACAATTTGTTTTTAGATTAAATTCCTAACAAAGTAGCTAAACGTATTCTAAACTTTTTGAAAAACATATGGGATGTATCTTCTATAGCAAATGCATTTTTTGCTTCTCTTCTGTCCTTGTTTTCTACTGTTATACTAATCAATAAACACTTGTTGATTTCTCTTGACTTTTAGCAGTATACCAGAAATGGGATTTCTGTTCTCATAAGAGACACTTGGCTTCTAAAAAATAATTATAAGATTAGCTTTTGCTGAAAAGAGAAATCAACAGTAGTACACTTTTGCTTGGTTTTAAAAAATTATGATTTTGCATAAGTTTTTGAGCTTTTTCAGCTTCCTAGAACAGTTTTCACAAAATATTTCTGTGGATGGCTCAAGCCTGGCATTGCATGTGGTGTAAAGGTTTGTTGGTTTGGGTTTTTTTAACATCATGTTTTCCATAGATTCTCTGCAAAGTCAGCAAGTAACTTGGTACTTTTTTGCATCTATCGTTTTATGAGCCACTGTGGTAAATAGCTCTTTAAATATGTGGTAAATATTATTTTCATTATTCACTGTTCAGAAACTTGATGAGGATTTTGAATAGCAGTATGAAATAGCTAATTGAACATGAGTTTTTTTATTTCCCTTCATCTTAACTGATCTTGGTCAGTTAATTGATTTTGTATTGCAAAGTACTTCTATGTATTAGCCATCTGTTTTTTAGGTTTTTTGGGGGGTTTTTTTGGTTTTATTTTTTTGTGGTTTTTTTTTTTTTTTTTTTTTTTTTTTTTTTTTTTTTTTTTTTTGGTTTTTTTTAATACCATGATGTTTTATTTATTCCTTTGTAGAACTGTCTGAGCAGGTGCCATTTTCAATGCTCTTACAATTTTGGTTTTGATTAGTTTTTAGAAAGTGTTGAAGAAAAGAAATTTAGCACCTTTCGGAAGGGTGCTGGAGATCTTGAAAACTACCAAACTGCTTTAGAAGAAGTGCTCACATGGCTTCTCTCTGCTGAAGATGCATTACAAGCACAAGGAGATATATCTAACGATGTAGAAGTTGTTAAAGAACAGTTTCACACCCATGAGGTATATATTTATACTAATCTTTCAAAATGAATTTATTTTATTCTATTCTCTTTGCTTGTTTTTTGGGGATTTGTTTTGTTTTTTATTAACTTTGATTCAGAGAATGTAAACTGGAGATTCTGCCCTAGAGTCACAGAATTGTTTAGTTTGGAAATGACTCTTAAGATCCTCGCGTCAATTAACCTAATACTGCCAAGTGCACCACTAAACCATGTTCCTTAAATCTGCATCTACACATCTAAGGATGGTGGACCTCCCTGGGAAGCCCATTCCAATGTTTGACAACATTCAGTGAAGATATTTTTTTCCTAAAATCCAGTGTAAACATTCCCTGCTACAATTTGAGGCCCTTTCTGCTCATGCTATAATTTCTTACTATACCCACCTCTTTGAAACCTTTTTTCAGGTAGTTGCAGAGACCAGTAAGGTCACCCTGCAGCCTCTTCTTCTCCAGACTAAACAACTTTTTGCCCTTTGAAGAAAATGAGTGATTTCCTGTTTATGTTAAACTGTTTGTTCAGGGGTTTAAAAAATTAAAACCAAGGATGAAAATCATGTTGGCAAAATGGTGAAATTCTGTTCTTTCATTTCAAATAATGCAAATGAAAACTGGATTTTTTTTAATTATCAGGGTTTTATGATGGAGTTAACAGCTCACCAGGGACGTGTTGGTAATGTTTTGCAAGTTGGAAGTCAACTTCTATCAACAGGAAAACTTTCAGATGAGGAAGAGAATGAAATCCAAGAACAAATGAATCTACTTAATTCTCGTTGGGAAAGTCTCAGGGTAGCAAGTATGGAAAAACAAAGCAAGTAAGTAATATGTCAGGTGAAATAATATATATTGATTTTGACTGAAACAATCCTGAACTTTACTAACAGTTGAGATTTCCTTCAATTCACTGTGAACAAAACTCCATATTGTATCTGTTTTAACCTGAAATTTGATGTGTAATGATTCTGAACCTTGCATGTTTGGAGCCTGGAAGCTGCATAAAGCAGCAGCTATCAATAACTTGGACACAGATAATACTTTAACAAAAAATTACATAACCTAACTCACCTTTTTCCAGTTGTTTCAACAAACGTTTTGCTGCACTATATTGAGCTACAAAGGAGAGAATCTTTGCAAAGATAAAAAAGGAAAAGGGAAACAAATCTTTTAAGGCCTATAAAACTCAATCCCATTAAAAGAATAAATGAGAGCTTAGCTTTCCTAGAAATATTGCCATAGTTTTATTGGAATGCAAATTACACTATTAAAAATAGGGCAAGTCTTGTTGTTTAAAGTTGAACTACAAGTAGAAGTAGAGAAATAATCTCTTAAATATTCACAATAATCTTTAGAGATTTTTAATCTTACTATATCTGATTTTGATATTTTGATTTACATAGTACAATCTGGGATAAGAAATTCCATAATCATAAGAGCTTGTGATTGTGCCACAGGGGATTAATTTGGTGCAAAGGATACAGAGATAAATTACATGTTTTCTTACTTTCTTCATAAGTATATATCAAACATATTCAGTTATTCATCTTGCTCCTCTTTGAGCTTTTTCCAGTTCTTCCTTTCCTTTTGGAGATGAGGGGTTTTCCCTTTGCATTAAAAAAGCGAACTCTGATTTTAACCAATTGCATGACATAATTCTCTTTCTTGCAATATGCTTTTAGAAGCTCCAAACACTTGTTTTCTCTTTAGCTTGCTGCTCTATTAAGAATATTTTTTTTTTCTGTCTTCCTTTGACTATAAGATTGTGAATAGTTTTCACAGGTGAAACTAGATTATTCCAAATCTATTGTTTTGGAGAGAAAAATCTATGACACTTTACTGTAGGAAGTTTTTATTGGCCATATTTATTTTCATTTGTATTAACACATGCAAGTAGCTATGTCTCTGGGCAGTACTTTGTCTGCTTAAGATGTCCTTTAACACCAATTGTTCAGCCTATCTCCCAGCTGCAGCTGTAAGCCATTGCTTGGGGAATCAAAGCCCTTGTATCTTCTAAAGCAGATCATTGTTGGGTAGTATGAATTAACTAGAAGTCATAACATTATAGAAGTTTCACAGAGAATGTTGTGCTACTATTTAATTTCCTATAAAAAGAAAAATCTGATAAATTCAATGAGATTTGGGATAGGGCAAGAGAAAATTTCTCAGGAGTGATATACTTAGATATAGTTAATTCTAGCCTTTTGGTCACACCTCTGTGTTTCAAGACACTGGCTGAAGGATTACAGAAAGCTTTCATATCCCAATAGAAAATATTTCTGGGTTATTATACATAATTTAAACTCTCAGGATCCATCGTCTACTTCAGCTGCACAATCTTCTGAACACATTGTTGTAATCTTGTCCCGAAGGCAACAGTGACACGTTTAGCTAAACAGGGATGAATTTTGTGAAGATGAGAACAGCAAGGCTGTCTGACCTCTGTAATGGTAATAGGAAGTGTGAAAAAAGCTACCACACTTTACAGCACAGGGAAAACAAAAGCAAGCAATAAACAAGGGCAGGAGGAAGATATACAGATAAAGATGCTATAAAAGTGAAAGAGTCTTAGAAAAAGCGATTTAAGAGGTCACAATGTCGGAGGAAGTTTAGAACACAACAATGCCTTTGTGTAAAAGCAGACCAGAATGGATTTCTCTATGTATTGAAAGTATTCGCCTCCTCTAATAAGCAGTGCACTAGCATGCTGGAGGAAAACTGTGTTTTTAAAATTTCTTCTTCCTGGTCTTTCCCAAAGAGAATTCGCTTTAGTAAAGCATCTCATTGATAAATATGCCACTGTAGAGGAGAACAATGCAATTTACCACTTTATACATAGTTCTACAACTTTTAAAAGACGTTCAATTCAATGAAATAGTTGGTTTTTTTTAATTTGAAACTTATGAGTCCCATACTATAAACAAAAGTTTTGATAATCTCCTAAGGTACATAAATATATAGTAAACCCTCATATCAGATAATTACAAAAATATTTTGAAAACAAGGAAGTACCTGGTGAATGGTAAGAAATAAAAAACATTCTTTTGCTTAGGAATAAACTGTTTATTTTTTGTGATTATTTAATTTTTATGTTTATACTCCTTGCTTCAGAATAATATCAATATTATGTATAGTACTTGTTTAATCATATTTTCATTTTCTTAGATACTGTTTACTTTAACAGGTTTTTCTGTACAGTTTATTTATTTATTTATTGCTAAGAAGAATATCTCCAGGATGAAGCATAGTACTTTATATTTATAATAGCTTAGTTTAGAACATCAAGACAATAGAATACACAGTTGAAAGTGAAGGACTGAGGTCTGAGATCCCTAATCCCTTTTGAACCATGGGCTTTATTGAAACAGGGTATCATCTTTCTGTATTCTATCTGTAATTAATAGAGAGATTATGACAGAAACAATACTATATGAGTCCTCTGGTGGTTTTAATCAATTTTTTATATATGTTTTCCAGTTTAAAACCAAACCAAAAAAAACAACAAAAAACCAAAAAAACAAATCTGGAATCATAGAATATTTAGGAAAGTTTAGAACATTTCTAAAGAGACAAGTGTTAGCAGAAATCTGGTATTGGCCAGATCATTTTGGATTTGTCTATATAATTTTATTAGACAAATCTGATGTTTTTCCTGGTTAAATTTTCAGAGTATTTGCCATTGAATAACTGACCATATTATATTTTTTCTATTTAATATCCTGAATTAGAGGGAGCCTGGTAAGGTCAGCTGTTTGAGCAATTTTCAAAATACTTGTAGCGGAATAAAACAAGCTTTAAAAAAACAGAGCGTAGAAATTTTGAACTCCAGCTCTAATAAAAATGCAACTGGAAGACTTTAACAGAAGCTTTAACAGACCAAATATTATATGTTGTAGTCAGCTCCTACAGAAAAAAATTCAAAACAGTCTGTCAAAATCAAAATTATTTTAAAAAAATCAGTTACCTTCTCTATAGAAAGATAGAATTTGCTGGGTTGAAAGGGACCCATCGGGGTCATCGAGTCCAACTCCTGGCCCTGCACAGCCACCCCACCAGTCCCACCCTGTGCCTGGGAGAATTCCCCAAACACTTCCTGAGCTCTGTCAGGCTGGTGCTGTAACCACTGCCCTGGGAAGGCTGTTCCCCTTTCAAAGCATCTGTTTCTATTCTGCCTTCAAATGTAACCTGGTGAATATCTGTTAGTATATGGAACAGATGTTTCTGCCTGTGGTTTTCTTCACTTATAAATTCTAATTATTTTTTCTTTGGTTTACAGTTTACATAAAATCCTAATGGATCTGCAGAATCAGCAGCTAGCCCAGCTAGCTGAC
Organism: Bombycilla garrulus; assembly: GCA_013400315.1. Lineage (NCBI taxonomy): Eukaryota > Metazoa > Chordata > Aves > Passeriformes > Bombycillidae > Bombycilla > Bombycilla garrulus. The sequence continues at coordinate 118,350 of VXBU01010696.1, read as the reverse complement.
TGGCTGACAAAAACAGAGGAAAGGACAAAGAAAACTGATTTGGAGCCCTTAGGTCCAGATCTAGAGGACCTAAAGCGTCAAATAGAAGAACATAAGGTATGCTGTGGTGTGCTTCCAAAGGCATAAAAACCAAATTGGGTGTTTGACATTTTAAAAGCTCTACTCCTGCCGCTAGAGCATAGCAAAGTAATATGAAATCTTGTTTTAATATTTATTGTTCTGTACAGTTAACAAGCTTTTGTTGACTTACTTTATCACTACTGTGAGTTTTATTCCGATATAAAAAAAATTGCTATCTTTTTATATATAAGCAATATACTAGAATATGCAAGGCAACTGTAACATCTTTTCATTACATTACACTGAAAATATATCATTTTTTAATACCTGTGTATTCTTTCTGCATCTTGCTTTTTTCACTTTACATGTTGTAGCAGCAATGATGCAGTAGTCAAACCACATAATATTGTTAGGACTCCAGAGATTCTGAATATATATTTACACTGAATATATATTATGCACTGAAAAATGCACTACTTTCCAAGAGTAGAAAAATTTTTTGGTAATGCATTTAAATTTAAAAAAAACAAAAAAAATCTGAAAAAACACAAACAAAAAATACATCAACCAAACTCAGGAATAAAATATAAGATGTAATTTAGCCAATTTATTCTATGTTACATAAGGATTCTTTTTTAATTGGAAGCATTAAAAACTAAAAGGAGAAGATAGCTTGTGTAATAGATTCCATTAACTGGATTGGATTTCCTTGCTTCATATTAATTTAGATTTTAAAATACATTTATGTATCATGTAGCTTATCATCATCATGTAGCACATGATTATAGGGAATCCCAGAAAAATATAGAAAACAGAGGTGATTTGTGAGGTGTTGGAAATTTAATATGATGACCTGTCTCTACATCAATGGTCAAAGCAGTTCCTTGCCATGGTATCTTGAGAGATTTTAGCCCCTGATTCTTCATGGCCTGTATCAGTGCTAATCCAGGTTTTAGAGGGCAGATCATCCTGAAAAAAAATTCAAACTGAAATCAGCTTGTACAGTTCTTTTAAAAAGAGGTCAAAAGCTGGCAAAGACTTCATGATGCACTTGTGTGTTAAAGATGATTTCTTTGCATTCTGATTAAGAAGTGCTATTGAAGAAGAATACAAATTCTGCAGCTCCTGCTGCAGTTAGTGCTGTCTGTGCTTGCCCTGTGAGGACACAATGCATTTCAGTATGTGGCTTTGCTAGCTAAGGACATTTATTGATATTAAATTTTCCTTTTTTAAAAAATACAGCAGGTAATTATGAAATGGTAGAGAAAGAAATATGAAAGATTTTGAATATATCAGTGCTAAGACTTGAATAACTTTACTCCTATTTGTATGCATTTTATGCTTGAATACTAACATAAATTTTAGTCCTTTTATTTATGCCGTCTCTTTATGCTGCTTCTTTCTAATATTGAGAAAAATGGGCATTTAGCTTGTATTTGAAGATTCTGAGTGAAGACATGCAGAAATTTCTTTTCCACATGCTAATTCTTCATTTCGGTGTGTTGAGTTAGTGAACATTATTTATTTATGTGTATTACTTTTCAAATCTGTTTTATGTGCAAGAGGCAATTTAGCTAGAAATGCTGGAAATAAAATGATCTGGGTTTAATTATATTTGTATTCATTTCTCACTTGCCTTATTCAGAAGTCAAAGAACAGGATTTTCCAATCTTTCAGTTATTGAAAGAAAGTATCATGTTATTTTATTTTATTTTACATACAGCAAAGTTACATCCTATAGCAAGGGTGAAAACAATGGAATTTGAATAGGACACTTATTACTTCATTATTAAACAAGCAATTAAAAAAGCAAAACCCAACACCCTTCATATTTTCTCTTAGCCTTACATGAGTCTGGTTCTATCAGAAAACAGTGTTTCGTAAATTCATAAGAGGTATCAAAATTTGGAAGATATAAAAGGCAAACATCATTTCAAATGAAACAGACTTGAGCAAACATGAGAGGTTTGGGTGGTTGTCATCTTACCTCTGTCTCCTCTTTACTCTTATAATTTTGCCTTCCTCTTTTTACCTGTTCATTAGTAGGTACTTTTCACTCTACTTATTTCATGTTATGTATCCCCCTTTGACTTATGATGTCCATACATCTGATTTCTTTACTCTATGTATTTTAAAATGATGTTGCAAAAATATTGGTCTTATGAGTTCTTGTGACTGACACTTCAGTTTCTTTGCTAGGTCATGTTAAAAAACCAACCAAACAACAAAAAAAATAAAGCCTCAAAAAGCACTAATGTGTATTGGGAATGGCAACAAACAGTCAGACCAGAGAAAGAACACGGCATTCTTCCCAGCATGCTGCTTAGGACCAAAATATATGAGGCTGTTATCTTGATAGTACTAAAAATTTTCTGAATGGACTGAAGTGGTGAACTAGAAAATTTTATGTCATTAGTAAGGTAGAGAGTTCAGGTCAGAAATCCGGCATAGTCACCATATTTTGGAAGAATAGTTAAACATTTCAGTAAAGTTTGGTTTTTTTTTGCAGTAGCATTTAAAGTATTTTTTCTCCTGTTACAATTATCCCTTCCTTATAATTTTATAAAGGAAGAAAGCTACATTTCAGTAAAAATCTCAGTACTATTGTGCTGTCCAAGAAGAATATTGTATTGGAAATGTTATAGCTAATTTAAAAACTGTGCTTTTAATTGCAGTGGTTTTAATGTTCCACATTATTTTTATACCATATATAGTTAGTAGATTTTTATAGTTTCATTAGGTTTCTAGAAACATCTAAGCCTTTTCTAGTGGACTTTTAGTACTTTTGTAGGACTTTTAGTACTTCAAATTAATTTAAAATGTAAAATGAAACACTTCTTCAATGTCCAAATATTGTTATGGATTTGTCTTTCGGTACTTGGATGACGTTGGTAGGCATATTTATTCACTTTGAACTCATTTATTTTGGACTTGTGTAAGTTGTTATCTGATAGATAGGAATTAAAGGAATTGTTGAGTTTTATGAGTTTCTCTTGTTGCTATCTTTATTCATCAACATCTATATCCATCTTACATCTTAAGTCACTGAAAATTCGCTGTTTCTCTAATAAGCTGAGGACAACTCGTTAGAAATTTCCATTTAAATGATTTGAACAGAGTGTGCTCTTGCCTTGAAACTGTCCATCATAAATTCCTGTTCCAACAAGATCCTGTAAACAATCAATTCTCACCAATGAATTTTATGGTAAAAATAGACACTTGGGTTACAAAGAACAGTCTTTTACTTCGGGGGAAGTTGAATCTGCCTGACGATTAGATAATGATTCAACTTTCAGGTTCATCTGTTCTGTGACTTCTCAAAGTCTTTCACAATGTGTGTGAGACTCCCACCTCCGAAGTGCCATCCACTCCTGCTAACTCTGGTTTTGTTCTGGGATGCCATCTGTCAGATTCCAGCTAATAAGGAAATAAAAGTCACCTTGTCCATGGCTGTAGGCTTACAGAGCAATGAATTTGTTTTGTATGGCTTAAAGAGGGGGTTAAATGTGGGGGAAGTGAGCTGTATTATACACATTATACACACATGGATTAGAACCCATCACTGCTCTCCCTCCTTTTCCCTTTCAAGTGCTGGGTCATAAAATGTTGAGAAGCCTAAATTCCAGGGATGAAGCTAACAATTTAGTATACTTCACAGTCCTTGAGAATTGTTTTATAGTCTAGCTCTCTGAAGCAAATGGTACTCACAGGCATGAAATTCAGAAAAAGGAGGATTCTTATATTGTCTCAATATGCCCATGAAAGAAATTAACTCAGAAATGGATGGTGAGATATTTATGCCCTAAAAACAAAGTAGTCTGTGAATTCCTTTCCCATTACTTATAACCACATTATGTTTTTATTTTTATTTTTATTTTTTTAATTTTCAAATAAAAGATGTCTTATGAAAAAGAGTTTTAGAATGCATGACCTTATGTGCAGCAAGGACTTCATACCTTAGTGAATTACTCTACTTGAAAAAGCAGCAGAAAACCACAACACTGTGAAATTCAACATAGTTGGTAACAGTCAAGGTTTCTCTTGTGACAAGGCCATGTTATTTTTCAGACTGTAACTATCCCAGTATATATGCATTAAACCCTAGAACACACTCAGCTGAAGTACTGAGAACATTATCTGGGACTTTGTTTTCTCCCATTCTTTTGTTGGTTTGAAGCAAGTTAGAGACACATAAAAAGTCTGTCAGGCAAGATGGAGTCCTGGATACCTTGGGGTTTTTTTTCAGGGGAATGGTATAAGGTCTTCTCTGTGGTTTTAATTTTCATTACAAACACCGCTTGAGCTCCTTCCATTTTTATTGTGTCCTCTTGCTGCACCTGAGCAAAGGAAAGAGAAAATCTGGCTACTCAGTTCCCTGGTGCCAGAGCTGAGCTGGTTTTGTTTTGTTAACTATAGCAAAGGAGGGGTTCCATCTTTCATGGCAAGTGAGTAATAAAAGAAAAAAAAAAAAGGGGGGCAAGCAAGTTTTTCATCAGACATGCAGAAATTATGAAATGCCTGTATTTCTTGCTTAGTTTCTTGGTTTCTGCAGTGAGTGAAACTAAGATGCTGCAAGAGTTTCCTAATGAGGGGTCATCTCCTGACAAGTTTTCTCCTATCTGAGTAATATTGTAGGGGTGCCAAGCTGAAGTTAGTATGTGCTTGTTGAATGAAATCTATGTGATTTTTTATATTCTTACAATTTTGAAAAAAAAAAAAAATATTTTCATACGTTAATATGAAGTACAAAATTGAATTCAGTGGCTATTTAAAATCTGCAGGCTATTGTTAAGTATACGTATTATGTGCATATCTGTAAATTATCTACATAAACTCAACAAATTATTTCTTAAGCAAAATTTTCAGTCTGGAATATTGCATTAAGAGTAGGACTTGTGAGTAAGTAACTCTAAGCTCTGGAGTTCTCATAGTCAGTTATGCAAGTTAGTCAATGGTGTACTTTCGTTTTGTTTTGTTTTTTGGTCTTTTTTTTAACTTTGGAACACATTCTCTAACACAGATGCTTTCATTATAGGCATTTCAAGAAGATCTGGAGCAGGAACAAGTCAAGGTGAATTCCCTAACCCATATGGTAGTGGTGGTGGATGAGAACACTGGTGACAGAGCTACTGCTGCACTGGAAGAACAGCTTCAGGTGATGACTAAATGGCCATGTCGGTCCAGAAAAATTGAAATAGGAAGTATTTAAAATAAGCAAAATAGCTAGTGAATGTGTACAGGATCAAAATTTGTAGAGAAGTAATGGTTATCAAGAAATATTAAGATTTTCCTGTATTTTTCTAAAGCACTTTTTGGGGGAAAGCCATAATTTATTTCCCATTATTTTCTCATGGCGATGTTTCTTAGGAAACAAAGGGAACTATCACTTAATTGTATTTTCTAAATACAGTCACTTGAGTATCTTTAAAAGAATGAGACATGGAAGATACATTTGTGATTGGGCTAGCAGCCAAGATACTCTAAAAGTTTTTCACATATTAACTTGATCATAGTAAAAGTTCACTAATTAATTTCCATCTTAAAAAAGTTGCTATTGCTGTATTATTTATATTCCAATGCTCTTAATGTAACTTCTGAACAAAATTGGATAAACTAAAGCTGATAATTAGTGCTGAGACACATTGAAGGAGGATCCTCTTGTGTTGGTGGTCAGCTCTCCAGGGACACAGCTCAAGAGGAATTGCAATATTGTAACAAAGACGCCTTCTATTTTTCTCTTTCAGAAAGGAAAAAGTGTTTTTTTTTCATTTTGCTTTATTACCTAAGAAAATAAGAGTTTGTGGGTTCAAATCATCAACACCCAAGGTTTATCTAGAGAAATATCAATGCATTCAGCCAGAAGGTATAGCTGTGTGCTGTCTTGGATGTAGCTAATTTGGGTACCAATACCAGTAAATCAGTAATGGGTCTGGAATTTAGAGTAGATTTGGCTAAGATGTTGAGCACTGCCACTTCAAATATAATTCTTTTTTCTCTACTGCAGTTACTTAGTCACTCAAGGAGCACAACCCAGCCAAGATAACAATACAGCCTCTACTGATCCATAATTGTTAATTCCTTTTGACTTCATCTTAAGTGTCAGAACTGTGGTGCACCTGCTCAAAATGGTCTTAACCTTCCAGAATTTCTTGCCAGCCAGTCCTTGGAACTGTTGAGTGAAATAAAGCATATCCCTAGCAAGAACATGGCTCCAGAAGCTAAACTAAAATTGTAAAATATCTTAAATGGAAGAAGAGAGAAAATAATTAGCAGTATTTGATATTTACAGCACTTCATGAATTCGAAGATGTAGAAATGAGAGTTTTTAGTAGTGTGAAAAACAAATGAAAGGTTGGTGGATTGTTAGACAATTAATCTAATTTCACATCTTTGGAAAGAAGAATTAAGGAAACGTGGTGGCACAGCTTCATCCCATATTATTACAATGGTTGGAAAGGTACCATTAGTATCCTGTGCAATGTCTGTGGCTGACCCATATTGAAATAAAGCGTGAAATAGAACTCAGACATTATTGCAATAACTTAAAGAAACATAATGAATAATTCATGTAAATGAAACACAGTGGAAATACACAATTTGTAACTGTACTAGTGCAGAAAGCACCAATTATTACTGTATTGGAAAAACTACATTCCTTGAAAGATGCTAGAAAGACAATTCCTGACTCCCCTCACCCTGCAGCACAGGCCACCTCTGAGCAGAGCATGGAGTGGCGTGGAGCAGCCCATTTACTCTTCCATTACATCCTTTATTATAATTTCTTATAAAAGAATTTGAGAGAAAACATAAACATTCCATTGCTCTGGAACTCAAAGAATATGTAGCAATGTTACAGATGTTAATAAAACCCAAGTACAGATATAAAGCTATAGGACATTTAGTGTTAGGGAGGTGTGGAAACTTTCATATTTTAATGCCCAGGAGAACGGAGTTACCATAGTCCACCTGCTCTCCTAGTGAAATGTTACACCTCTTTTTTGTGTACAGAACTCTTTGGATTTTTTTTTCTTTTTCGTATCACTTGCAGTCTGAATATAAGCACAGGAGATAAAATGTGTTGACAGGCACAACCATTAGAGCATTTGACAAAAAGCACAATGGAGAAAAGTTCCAACCTTGATTATGTATCTGCCAATCTGACTTCTAAAAGTAGAACAAAACAAGAACATGAACTGTCAGACAAAAGAGCTTAATAAGACTGGCTCACTGAGGTGCTGGTCAGGGTCAGATTAGGAACAAAATGAGCAGTTATTTCCATGTAATAGTCAAGGATGGATTTTCCAAGCAGGTGAAATTCAGCTGTGCCTTTCGTTTTGAGGTGGTGATTCCTGAAATATTTTCATGCATATAAATATCTATGTATGTATTGTGTATTTTTTTTAATGTTTGTATAAGACATTTTTTAAAGCCTAAATTAAACTTTTCAAAATTTTAGGTCTCAGGAAGGTAAACAAGAATCTATGTTGATTTTAAATAACTGTATAGATGTTCTTAAGTTTTATTGCCTATGCAAAACCATATCTATTTAAGAGGAATAAAAGCCAAAAGCATCTCCTGAAACAAATAGTTACTTGAAAATTTACCCTTGCTTGGAAAACTAAAACTAAACACTATTTCAGGGCTTTTGTTAGAAACAGCTGTCCCCCTAAGGTACTTGGAGAGGCAACAGCTAGACCATGTGAGTGTGAATATTAAAACTACTTTTACATTACTTTGCTTACTTAACATATCAAAGTGTGACATGTAGAGAGACTCTGTTTATGCAGCTGCTGAGAACCCACTATTTAAACTTAAAACTCCAAGACCCCAATTAAACTCAATCCACAGATTTACCAAGGCAGCTGCAGAGTAAGGCTCAAATCTATATTTAGTGCTGCAAAATCAAACCACTTCAGTAGCAAAGCTGTTGCTGTGCTCTGAATTGTTTCTATAGGAAAAATGGGAGAAATTATTTTTGACTCAGAGAAATGGCTGCATAACATACAGAAGCCATGACTGCAGGGAGATTTTTTTTCTCTAATTATACCCAGCAGACAACAGTTCTCTTAAGAACTCTTGTAGGCTAGCTCAAATTAGAGACTTCCCCAGAATTCAAGGGCCAGGGTCTGTGCTAGGAAAAAAAAATCTGTATTAAGTGTATAAAATTCTACTTGATGGCTTATTCCCCTGCTGGGGGAAAGGAGCTGAGAGTGTATTTTCCAGTATTCATATCATTCAGGGTACTGTCCTTTGATTGCTATATGGGTAGTTCTTGTAAAAATACATAAAAATAAGTGAAAAATGTTAAAGAATCAGTAGACTATTTCAGCACTATATTCAGCACTTATGGCAGGAATTTACATCCTACAGACTTCAGGGATTTATGAGACCAGCTCATCACAACAGTGTGGTAGTCCTGTTTAAAGCCTGGGAAGTTGGAATCTCCCATAAGAACAAGGGTTACTAATCTAGAAATTTCTCCAAATTCCCTGTGGAATAGTTTACATCATGAGCAGCCTGGAGTTCTCTATCCCAGATTTCCAGTTGTGGGACTCATTCCAACAAGTCTCATTAATATCACTGCTCTGCGACCTGACCAGTGCTTCCAGTTCATCCTGTTTGCTTCTCCTACTCCATATATTCATGTATGAAATGTTGAGCAATTCAGAACTGCACACAAAACTTACTGTTGTTTGGTAGAAATTCTATGAATGTACTAAATATTCAATTGTAAGGAATTAATTTTGGATATAGGCAAAATAATTTTTCTACTTTTTCTCACTGTTTTAAAAAATGGATAACTATACCTGATTAGAAAAACATTTATCAAATAAGCTCTGTTAATTGCAGGCTTGCAGTACATTATTTTAGTCCAGTTTAGTCCAGTTCCCAAGAGTTATGTTTTACTCATTTTCTTCTGTTTTTGTGCTTCATTACTTTGACCTTTTAGCAGATTAAAATATTTAATCTTCTTCTGTTGATAGTCATAAGAAATATTCCTACAGTGTTCTCTGAGTAGAAAAAAAAAAATCTCACGTGTGCAGATTTCTCTAAAAATTCAAGTTATGGCTCCAAGAAAAGGCATTTTTTTAGAGGAAGGCATTTTACTTGTTAGTGTGGATTCAGTCAATTTCTCTGATTTATTTTTTTCCAGATGTTAGGAACACTTGGAGCAGTGTGAGTTTCTGGGCATCACACAGGCTACTGATTGATGTGAACAGAGAGTTAAAGTTGAGCACCATGTGATTTAATATAAAAACTGCTTTATGAATAACTGTTTCAAAATTGAAACTTCATGTCTTAAATCCATTCAACTAAATAGTGTATCTTGGTCTCATGGTTGTTATGGCCTCTTATGAGAAATAGCTAGATTTAAGGTAGATCACAGAATCAGCATGTTTAATAGTGAAGATACTTGGTCATTTTGCTTACTTCATTAAAATAAAAGATCTGGTCAAATTATTGAGGGAAAAGAAGGTTTCGTGGTTCTGAAATAAAATGCCGAAAATTATATTTTGTATTAACTTGTTTTGCTGTGCAAATCAATATATTTCTCAGAGTTAATGCACAGCCAGATGTTTGGTCTTGTTCTTTTGATGTTTTGCTGTTTTCTAGAGGACCAAACAAAAAATACTTTTGGGTGGTGTGCCACCGTGATAACTGATGGAGATGTTATTGCAATTGTTGAGAGAATTATTTTTTTTTCATGATAATAATTAAGAAAAGTCAGTTGCTTGGATGTGAGATATTTAAAAGTTATTCAGGTATGAGACTTTTTATAAAATAGCTTTGCCAAAAGATTTGCTTATGATTTTTGAACTAGCAATTATTGAGGTAAAAATCTTCAATTTAATATTTTTATGGTTTTAGTGTCCAATAAATGGAAATTTTTATCTGCTGACTTTTTACTGTGACATAAAACTGTAAAAGCAACAAATTAAGATGGCATTCTGAAATTTTATCTTCCATNATAAGAGTCATTTTGTTGTTTTGCTTTTTTTTTAATTTGGGAGCAGTTGAATATTTTGCATTTAATGTCCAGGGGTAATTAAGTCACTATAAATCATTC
>VXBU01010696.1:90874-108142 GCA_013400315.1 Bombycilla garrulus | reverse complement strand
TTTTTTTTTCATGATAATAATTAAGAAAAGTCAGTTGCTTGGATGTGAGATATTTAAAAGTTATTCAGGTATGAGACTTTTTATAAAATAGCTTTGCCAAAAGATTTGCTTATGATTTTTGAACTAGCAATTATTGAGGTAAAAATCTTCAATTTAATATTTTTATGGTTTTAGTGTCCAATAAATGGAAATTTTTATCTGCTGACTTTTTACTGTGACATAAAACTGTAAAAGCAACAAATTAAGATGGCATTCTGAAATTTTATCTTCCATATCTTAGAAAGTGAAACTTAATTTTTTTTCTTCCTGATAGGAAATACAGTTCTAATTTTAATCTTGGTTTTAGAAATCCACTATTTGGATGCTATAATTTTGCTAAAATTGAATTATAATCTCTATGAGAAATATTCAAATACAAAATATATAAATATAATATCTCAATCTATAAGGGAATNAAGGCAGAAGAGAACAAGATGGCTGGTGTTTTGAGTAATCTAAAAACATACATAGTAGCATAAGCTACAAAATCCTGGGAAATCTCAGTGGGATTTGTGCTGGTGTGGAAGTGTATAAGGGTGTTTTTTTTCCACTGCAATATTTTAAAAGAGGTAAAAGCTTTGACCAGCTGTACTGATCATGCAACTTAAATGTCAAATGTTTCGGGATTTTTTTCTCTTTGGCTACTTCTTTGGCCGTAATGTTTGTTTCAAGTTGTTCTGTTTTGAGCGTCTTAAAGTTTTGAAATAGAGTGGGCTTTTGAAAGTGTAGTACTAGAAACTTGGTAGAAAACTTTCTGTAGAAAAGTATTGCAATATTCTTTGTTTAGACCTATTGTTTTCCCTATTCTCTCCATTTTGGTTTTATTTCAAATGTACCTAAAATCCATTTCAGTGTGATATGCCACATATTTTAAGGGCATATATCTGAAAAAAGTGAATAAGGAAAATGTTTCGATAAAAATTTTGTAATGCCATAGGGAAAAGAGCTTTCCTTCCTTAGGAAGAAAAAAAGTAAACAAATGCAAAACTCTCTTTTGTGTTTCTTTCTCTCCAGCACTTTGGAAAACGGTGGGCAGCCATCTGTAGATGGACAGAAGAAAGATGGGTCCTTCTGCAAGATATTCTACGTAAATGGCAGCATTTTGCAGAAGAGCAGGTCAGTAGCTTTTTAAGTTATAAATTGGAATGTTCATCAAAACATTATAGGAAATATATTAATATATTTTATACACATATATATGTGTATATATGTATATATAGGAAAGGCCTGACTGAAGCTTTTTCTCCCCAATTTTATTTCAGTGCCTTTTTGATGCATGGCTTACTGAGAAAGAGGATGCTGTGAGCAAAATTCATACAACTGGCTTTGGAGATCAGAATGAAATGCTGACCAATCTAAGCAAATTAGCTGTATGTATTTTTCATTCTTCTATTTTATGTTCAACTTCCTTAATCCGAGTCTGCACACACATGGTTTTACCCCACCCTCGGACCATTTGGTTTAACAGAACATTTGTTTCATACTTTGGGAGTGGGTTTTGCTTCCTGTGGGTGGAACAGGTTGGTCCATAGTCTTGCTGATAAAGGAACCACTAGATAGAGATGTTTTTCTTGGTTGTATCTGCAGTCCAAAATTAATGAAATTAAATAGCATTTGGGTGTCTTAAAAATATGTATACTTTTATAGTGAAAGTTTCTTTGTTGATACTGTTGGTGTTTATATTGTGTGTGAGACTATACATACATATGTGCAAAGGAAGATGCATGTGAGTAAGTTCTTATCCTGCAGCAAACCCTGTCATACATCCCTGAACTTGAAAAAGCTGAAGGCTCAGAAGCTATGAAATGTTGAAATTAGTGTTACTTTACAACTGTACCTCAGCGTCAGAAATCTAGTTATATGCACAAAATACATACACCCTTTTCACCACATCCTCCACCTCACTCTTCAGCAAACTCTCCACCATGCATGGTCTTTGTGGAGGGAATGTAGGTCTGGCTGTGCCTGTAGAGGTGAAAACCGTGTGGCAGCCTGGACTTGCCAATGGCTTTACAGCAGTAGGACCTTTGTAAAGAAAATGATGCAATTTGTGCTATTTCTGTATGTAATGATGACTGCCTAGCATTTAGGGGAAAGGAAATAGTCATGTACATGCTTGGGTTAAAATAGGTGAATTGTTACTTTATTAGGAACAAAACTGGTAGTCTTTTAAAGCATGAATCTTTATTATTAATTAGCAAGTAATAAATATCACATATCAATTAATTAAATATTTTTTACTGGATATGCATATCTTGGTTATATATATCTCTAAGGCTCAACCTTACATTTTTAGAAGTTAATTTAGATTTTTTTGTCCTTATCATCATTCTGTATTAAAAGTAAAAATATTCAGGCTCTGGGTCGATAAAAGTACCATGATTTTTCTGAGGTTTGAATAACTAATGTTTCTAAAATTAACTTTATCCTCACATATACAAATGCGTAAAGCTTGAAAAATTAACTTATAAACTGATTCTTTAGTTCCATTGTAGCTGGTCCAGAATTATTGATAAGTGTTCCTTTGATTCATAGAATGTAGTTAATTTAACAGCAAAAAGATTGATTTTTAGCATAATCTTGAGACACTAACTGTTACACTGTGGCATATAGGTTTTTTTCTCCTCTCCCTTCTTTTTCCTTCTGCAAGTCTTTAAAGGTTAATAAAAATATGCATTGACAAGTACAGACCTGGGTTTTTTTTTAAAGATTGCCTAGGATTAGGTAAAATTCTTTGTAAAAGAAGGAAAACATGTATTTGCCTCAGTGAAATTTCACTTCTTGGAACTTCTAATACTCAAATGTGAGCAATCTTTGAGCTGACTTCAGGCTTTTAATGCATAAAGGGTTAGAGACAACTCAGGATTCTTTAGAGTACCTTCATGAAGAAAATGTATTACAAGAAATTCAAATTATTCAAAAAATGTGAACTGTTTGATTTCAGAAGGTTTCTAGATGACATAAATACAGAGGCTTGAAATGTTTGTCACAAACTGTGAACTAGAAAAGTATTCAAGGTTTGCAAGTATTAAGGATAAGGCCAGTTTGGGTACCTTTCAGAATTGCTTGAAAATATGATGTGAAGGAAACGCTTTTATAGTATTTTAATAAGTTTCATTAATGAAGTCTTATGAAGTTAAAAATATGATGCCAGTTTAAATTGTTAAGCATTATTGTCAGGAAATAATTGTGGTCTTTCAGGAAACTGAGTGAACAATATAAAATAGGAAATAAAATGACTTTTCCATAGCCCTGAATGTCAACAAGAATCATGTCATCCTTAACAGAACACGTGGAGTTTATATATTTCAACTTATTCTCTTTTACATATTAATAACTTTGATATTTTTAGAAACATGATTCATAATGCAATAATTTAGGTATTTCAATATTGGTGGTATACTAGAAGAAAACTTTCTCTTAAGTGTCTTTGATTTGCAGCAGAAAAGTAGCTTTTACTGTAGGAATTCCCTCTCTCAGTTTTAGACCTAGTAGCAGTCATTTCCAAATTCCAGTGAGCATGTGTTTTTACATTCACACAATGCAAAATTACTAGATGTTTTATGTATGAAAATTTACGATTTTAATTTTGTCTGAACCTTTGGGAATTTATATGAATACATCAGACATGATGGATTTTTTTTTTTTTTTTCGGAGAATAGGTTCTCCTCTTGGAGAATCTCCTCCTTTAGAAACAGGGAAAAATGGGATCATACAGTCGTGACCCTGACATTCACGTTGTGCCTGTCTTTTGGTGTATTTTATTTTGACATGTGTTTGAATGTAGTAGAGAAGAAGCTGTCACCAAGGATCACTCTTATAAATAGGTCTGAACTGTAAAAGCAAGTCTGTGAGGGAATAAAAATGTATTTTTCACTTAGAATAAAGATGTTTAAACTCTTAACAATATGATATCTTGATCCATCAGTTGCCCAGTCATTTCCAGCAAGAAATTACAGCATTAGTTATTCCTGTTACACCTTAAGAATTTTAGGTTAGATATTGTAGTATGGCGCATGAACTTCCAGCCTATGTTTTCTGCCTCACTTATATGCAGAACTTTTCCAGATTATGGTTGTGTTCATTAGCCAGTTTCTTTAACCAGAAGGAAGTTTCTGAAGGTAATTTATTAAACCATTTAGCATTGAGACTGTTGATTTGAAATTCTACAACCCTCCTATGAGGCCCCAAGCATTCTGAAGTGACTGATGTGAAACATGTTTGTTGAGATACTGTTCACAGTAGGACAAAAACTTGAATTTTATATCATATTAATGTCCACAGACTGGAGCCTGCTCCAGTGTGGGCTCTCATAGGGTCACAGTTTCCTTCAGAGCACATCTGCCTGTTCTGGTGTGGGGTCCTCCACAGACTGCAGTTTATTTAAAAGGATTTATTCAGTATTGTATGTGAAAATTTATCTTCTTTGTCATCAGCTCTCTGCTGGGATTTTGCTAGTTTAAAGGTCAGAAAAATTGTTCAGCAGGTAGCTGCTCCAGTTCTTAAAAATAGTTCCTTAAACAGTTTCTTAAAACAACTGAGTATTTTAGTTTCTGGTTTGTTTTTTGGTTTTTTTTTGTTTTTTTTTTTGGGGGGGTTTTTTTGTTTGTTTGTTTGTTTTTTGGTTGGTTGGTTGTTGTTGTTTTTTTCCTTTTTTTTTTAAATTTTCCACCTACCATTTGTTCCCTGACTCTATAACTGAATCTTAAATTCTTACATAAGGTGTAGGATGAAACAGAACACAGACTGAACTTGGAAGGTGTGTTGCACTGAGAACATAGAACTGAGATGAAATTTTGGTGCACAGGCTTAATAGATTCTTTTTGTGTCCTATACCTAAATTTTGTAGTCTGTGAAATGAAATTGCCTTTTATTTTTGTTGTTGTTGTTTTGGTTTTATGTGTTGGTTTGGGGGTTTTTTTGTTTGTTTGTTTTGGGGTTTTTGTGGGTGTTTTGGTTTTTTGTTTGGTTGTTTTTTTTTTTTTTTGTAAAAAATACTGAGAGCTATTGCAATGGTATGCAAGACCCACTTCTACATATCTATAGCATATATTACATTAATATAGTTTTAAATATTTTCATGTTTCACGTTTTTGGTTCTTTTCTCATTCAGAAAAAAAGTTAGATATTCCACTATTTTTGACTGGAATGAATTTCTTTGCAGCTGAAAACTAACTTTACAGTGCTTGCTGCTGGTTAGAGTATTACAGTAAGCAAAGTAAGCTTTTGATCTTTAAGGAAAAGAAAAAGGCAAGAACTAAAAACTTAAACCCCCAAAAATAGAACATTACTAAAATAAGGAAAGCACTTTATAATGTTCAAATATCAGGGTTTACAGTCAGTACTTGACAGAAGTAATGACTGATAAATTTGATAATTAATTTCATAAAGCAAACTACCATGTCTTGTCTTCCAAATTGGCAAATTACATATTTTACAGTTACTATTATATTTTACGTCTATTATTTTACTTAAAAAAACCTCAGAGCATATTTTTGGTTGTTGTGGCACATTGACAGGTTTTTAATGAAGAAATGTGAAAACAGAATCTCCCAGTATAGATTTCCAGATTGACTTTAGCTGTCACAAAAGCATATTAAGTTTCAGTGAGCAGTATCTTCAAATGAAGTTTTTAGCATTCTTCTTTTTGTAGCGTTTCACTTCCTGCTTGTGCTCCAGGTATCTTGGACTGATGTTGGACTCACAGGTGTGTTACACAGCTGTTGTAGGCTAGGGTGATTGGAAATCAAACATTGCTCTTCAGAACTCACTAATGTTTCACAGGGTACCAGTTTTTAATATTCCAGTCAGTGCATGGTGGCTTCCACATGAGCTTTTTCTGACGCTGTAGGCGTAAAAAAAGGTCAAATATAGCAGCGCTTGAAATTTAACATGCTAAACTGGTTTGCATCTCCTTTCCTCCATCTGTTAGGTCTCCTACTACTCTGAAAAGAGATTTGTCAATATAAAGTTAGCTTCTACTTCTCAGGGATAAATCAATTTACATTTTGTTATTAACTGTACCTACCGTTAGTAATTATAATGTTTCAAATCAAATCTGATTAGAGAGAGTACTGATTACAAAGACAACGACTCTTTCTTTTGCTGAGTTGTATTTCTATTAAAATTTTGGATTATGTAACTGTAGGAAAGTATATGTAGACTAAATTCTGTTGTCTAACCACTTGTTTGATTATCCCTTTCATGCCTTGGGGATCAAAATGCGATCCACAGCTGCACAGATAGTTCAAAATTTGGCCACGGCTTGTAGAATTAGAGTGTAGAGAATAAAAGTTCAAGGAATGGAAATCAGTGGAGTAAACCAGTTAAGGCTTTAACTGTGAATAGCCTGTTTCTTAGGCAGGTTTGCATGCATAGATCTCAGGAATTTCTAAGTCCCTTTGCACAGTGGGTTTTGGTTTGTTTGCGTTCTTTGGATTGCTTTTGTTTTGTTTGTGTGTTTTAATCCTGTTTTGGGATCAAATATTAATTTTTCTAGGAAACTTTTTTTTCAATATGTAATATATAACAAAGTACATTGAAACTTTAGAGAAAGATATTTTTACATGTTGATATAGTCGTTAACATTAGTGCAATATTAAGGTTATTCCTGTAACACAACTGTTAGCCTTTTGATTCATGTCATCACCTGAAGCTGCTGTGAAGTTTGGAGTTGCTCCATCTGCCGTATTGTGTTGCTGTGTTAGCTCCGCCAGCAATTTTAATGGAAACAGCATCATGGAATTTTAGGAGCCCTTATCCATTTTCAGCTCTTTCTGATGTTCTCCTTATGATTTTTCTTCTAAGTTTGTTGGTTTTCCTTTTTGTGGGTGTTTTGATTTGGGTTTTTTTTTACTTTTTTTGTATGAATGTGTGTTCTTCCTTCTGTTACTTTGTTTAACAGATCCTAAAAGGAGATCTAGAAATGAAAAGGCAAATGATGAGTAAGCTGAAGTTGCTCAGCCAAGATCTCCTTGTAGCTGTGAAAAATAAAGCAGTGGCTCAAAAGCTGGAAAGTCGTCTTGAAAATTTTGCCCAGCGCTGGGAAAGCCTTGTGCAGAAGGTGGAGAGCAATTCTAAACAGGTTTGTAAAAAATAGTTTTATCAGTTTGTGACAATCAGATTCTTTGACAGTCAAATGCTTGAAGTAGTTTTGGTGCTGTTTGTCATCTTGTTTTCATTTTTTCCTCTGCATGATTGCTTAAGACATATTTTATTTTTAGGATAGCATAATACAACTGTAACATAACTTTCCATAATTTAATTTATTTAGTTAGTTTTTAATCTCTCTTTAAAGTGTTGATTACTTTCTTGGATTGTTAACTATGTTTTCAGGGATGATACCAACCATAATGAAAATACCTTTCCAGTTAATTTATTTTTAGCCTTTAATAACATACTTTTTAATAGCTGTCTCTTTGAAATAGCATGTAGTTTGAAATTAATGGAAGAACTGTCTGTTAGTTTAAGCAAAATTATTTTTTTAGCATTAAAAGTTTATAATTTATTGCTATTTTGCTTCTGCGTATGATATGCTGATTTACAGATTAAAAAGAAAGGCTAAAAAAAGGAGAAATTTCTTGGAAAAATAAAGAAATCCATCTATACCTGTAACCAAAGTGCCAATGAAAACATATAACCTACTGGGTTTTTTGACCACTTTATGGTAACTGTAGTATATTAAAAAAAAGAAATTGAGATTTTAAACCAGGTAACAAAATTGAGCGCTGTGGTGTACTACCCAAACCCATATCCAGTTACTTTGCCTAGACCTCTTGTTGGCATCCCTTTCTTACTGGATTTAAACCCAAGCCGGCTCCCTTTTTTCCATTCCATTCCATTCCATTCCATTCCATTCCATTCCATTCCATTCCATTCCATTCCATTCCATTCCATTCCATTCAATTCCATTCTGTCACTAATACTGAGTTGGTTTTCAGCTGTCATGGTAAAAGGGAAATGGATATTAAGGGTTTTTAATGAGACAGCGCAGAGCAGAACGTTACAGCAGGTACCTCTGTCCTATCCATAAAGGTCTCTCACAGTTCTGGTCAGTTTGATTCAATTCCCTTGTGCATGCTGCCCTTTCTTGTTGCTCTCTACTAATACTTCTACCAAATTATGTTTGAGTAATTAAAGAGCTGCTTTATTTCACGTAGTGATCTGAATCCCTCTTAGTAACCTTGCTTTCAACTCATACCTTAATATTTTAGTTTGCTCTGTGATAGAGAGAGCAGCTGAAGTTGGAAAAATCAGTTTGGGAGAATATAATGGAAGAAAACGGAGGAAGGACACTATTTCACTTAGAAAACAAAACCATAGTGTGTACACAGCATTTAGGAGTTGAAAGTAAGATTGAATTACAGTACATTTGCTGTAGAAATCCTCCTGTTTCAAAGCAGAGGAAAATTCTGGAGATTAACTTTTGAATTCAGGAGAGCTAGGGTCACGTGATTTGAGGAAGTTAGTAAATCACTCCAAATTTTTCAAGTCCTGTTTAGATTGATGATAGCTCCTAAATGCAGTTACTAGTTTTGAAAATGGAGCTTAGATTACAGAAAATGAAGTGAGCAGTCCTGAGATTGTGAAAATAGATCAGCAGAGCTTGGATCTCCCAAAACAGAGTAGTTGTCCTATCACAGCAGAACACTTCTGTGGATAAGCTTGTCCTCCAAGGAGAAGCTGCTCTGCTTTGGATAGAAGTGACATGCTGTCAGGGCAATACTGCTTCACCTTCTGGGAGCATTGNGCTCTGCTTTGGATAGAAGTGACACGCTGTCACCTTCTGGGAGCAGTGCACAGTTAGACCTGACTGAAGGACCTGCTCCACAGGCACTGTTGCACTGCTCAGATGTATCTGCTGTGAAGCACTGATGATGTCCTTGTCACCATGAGTTTCTGTCTAGGCAGGACAGATAGTTTCAGTGAGGTTTTTACATGTATTCATTACAGAGCTCATTTATGTGTTTACACTGCAAGGAAAAATGCAAGATCTCATTATGTTCTCTAGTCATGAGCTGAGGAGGAGAAGACTTTGAAGAGGGTGAAAAATAGAATATTTTCCAGTGAAGTCTAACAGAAGATGTATGTTTTATTCATCAAGCTTAGATATTGCCTTCAAAATTAACTTTACATGGTTTAGTGGTGGACTTGGCAGAGCTAGGTCAATAGTTAAACTCAATGATCTTAAATGTCTTTTCCAACCTACAGGATTCTATGATTAATAATTTTCATAGACCCAACATAATTGCATTTTTGTCCTTAGTTATTTCCACTCTTAATAAAGTGTCACCAAATGATTAACTTGTTAACAAAATAAGAAATTAAATGGAAGAGACAACCTCAGTCTCAGTTCAAAGATGATTCTCCAACTAGACATATAAAGTAGTTATAAATCCCAAAGGAAAAGTGCAGAAAGTACAATGTGAGTTCTCCCACATTTGGCTGAATTAATTGCTCTCGAATTCAAGCACCTAATCAGAACACATGGCTGAAGCTCCTGCTGCAAATGACTGGATGGCCAGGGTGTGTGAGAGAGAGAGAAATCCAAAAAGCAGTTTGTCCTCATCATGGAAATGTCAGCTTTCCTTCACTGACCACACAGTGGAATCAAGGACAAGGACAGCTTGTTTAGGCTCAATGTGGAGCTTCCAGAAACTCTAAACCTGGCTTTACTGACTTCATTATGCTCCACTAAATTGTACTGAAAATCTTTCCAAACTAAAGAAAACACCATTCCTCATCTGAACCTCCCTACTCACAGAGATAAATTTCATCAAAGAGCAGATGACAGCTCCAAAAGTGAGTGTAAAGGAAAATTATGAGTTTACCAGGACAGAGGGCACTTCCAAAGACAGTAATAAATGTTGGCATTAAAGGAAGGCTGCTGTATAAATGAGAAATAAAATGCCATAAAACTACTGAAGTGCTATACACATATTGTACATATGTTTGCCTATAGATGATGAAAAAGATTTGAATTTGTCTGCTTGGAAAAGAGATGAGTTTCAACATGTTTCAAAGATGAGCTTGATGTGAAACTGCTGGCAAGCATTGTATTTTTAAAGCCTTTTAATGTGCTGCCTTGTGAGTCACCTTAGCCCTTTCCATGTGATTTTCTAGTGGGTTAAAGCTTGAGTCTATATTGCCCCTTCTCAGAATCACATTTGCTATTCAGGAACTGAGAGGGAAGAAGAAAATATAGAGTTTTTATTTGCACTGTTTTTGAATAATACATGGAACACACCACTTTGGTGATTAAAAGATGTTTGGATTTCTTTGGGTTTGGTTTGTTGCTGTTAGTTTCTTTGTTTTTATTTGGTTTTTGGGAAGGGTTGTGTGTTTTTCATTTTTGTTTGTTTGGTTTTTTGCATTTGCTTTTCTATTTTTTTTTCACCAGGTAAGCCAATAAAAGTTTTTTTTTTCTGTAATTCCTAATATTTTAATGATCATCATTTGCACAATTAAGTGTATGCAGTTTAAATGTGAACCAGCTTCATCTTGCACAGTAAGATTGCAATCTACCTTTTATTCTTACCCTGCATCTAATTAGAATAATTATGAACTTCATATTCATATCTCCATTCTCCTTTTGAAGCACATAGTATTTAACCTCCACTACTGTTGATTAAGCATGAAAAATACTTTTTTACTGTTTGCACATCCAAATCATTACCCCCCACAGCATCATGCCTTGACTGCTCTGAGCACTGATGGCACTTCCAGCTCTCGAACTCTGCAGTTCCCCATCTGCAGCAGAAGCTGCTGCTCCTGTTCTTGGTGTTGTGCTGCAGATGATTCTTACAATGCCCTAGCTGTGCTTTATTCTGTGTTACACCTCCTTCACTGGAAACTCTGCCCTGGTATTGATTAGCAAATGAAAACATGGCAGGATATGACCCTGGGTGTCCGAAACATCATCCTATCATTGATTTTTGGATAAAACAGAGTGTAATAAGAATTTTATGAGAGGAGGAGAGACAGAGAGACTGTGCCCAAAATGCCCTATACAACAGGCAAGAAATTCTTTCTTTTCTTATGTAAAGTCAGCTCAGGGAGACATGACACCAGGTTCTAACCTCAAATGTCATAGAACCCTAGGTATCAGAAGCTTTAATTTGCTTATCCTTTTTCCCTCTAATTAATTAAAAGAAAACGGAATAGAATGCTTTATAAAGTTTCAATTAAAAAAGATATGGGAATCATGACTTGATATTATGATGATTTCTATAGAAAAAAAAATTCAAATCAATAGATCTTGTTGAGAGAACTAAAAGAAGAATGTTGCTACATAAAATTTTAGTGATTAAAAAGTCAACTGGGTGTTTTTCTCTTCCAAAGAATTTTGTAGTTTATATGTTACCTAAATCCCTGCAGGTCACAAGCAGTTTATTCAATTAACATAGATAATCCCTATATTTTTTTAAAACATCTCCTCTGAATCTAGTTTTTTTAGTCTTCTTAGTAGTCCAGAGTCTGCTCTAAAACCTAGACAGCTGCCTGTTTCTGGAGGAGGAAGCACAGCATTGGGTTTACTGATCTGTATAAGAAATACTGACAATATACATTCATAAAGCATTTCCGTACTCATCACTTCCCCTGTCAGCCTGGACGAAGAACAGGAAGACTTTTTCATAGAAGACAATGTAAAGAATTTACCAGATTTGGCAGGAATTTGTTGGGGTATTTTTTCAGGTTTCTTGACTTTACTGATATTGCCTGCTGGGAAGAGGCTGCTTGCTAGCAGTGTTTCCTTTTCCTTGTCATTGTGTTTTTCATTTTCAGTGCAAGAAGACATTGTGGGAAAGGTGTTCGACCTGGTTGCCTCTTCATTGTTGATAGAAGCACTTATATCTCAATAACTAAGCTGACTCAATTCTCTTACTGAGTTTTTGATGCAAGAAGTAATAGATAATTTATGTATATGTTTATAGTTTCATGGACTTTTAGATACTGGCATTTCTGTTACTGAACTGGAAACTAATTCTTGCATATTAGCAATAGCAAAGAAGCAGGGCTTTTCAGGTGCACAACTTTTTCTACTCCTGGTATAATTTTTTTTCTTTTACTTTCCATTTCACTGGCCTTAAACTGCAAGGTGGTCATTGGAGCTGTAGCTAGAGCGTTTTGACAAATGAGCCATCATCTGACAGAATCAGAAAAAGAAGTGGCCTATTTCTCATGAGTTAAGGGATTTAAGAACAGCTGCCCACATTTGAGTTGGAAAATGTTTTATGGAAAAGAGTATAAACAGGCAGTACATGTGGAAGCAGTGTACAAACAAATATGAGCAAAAAATATTTCTCATCATTCTTTTTTAATGCAGCTGAGCTATACAAAGGGGTTCTTTCATATTACTGGAGCAAAGCTAAATGCATCAGAAAGGTAGTGTTTGCATGAATATTAGTATCTGGTGTGACCCCTAAATATTGGGTATTTTTAATTATGGAATAAAACTGATTAAAATTAATTTGCCTTCTAGTTATATATTCTAATTTAAGATTTCCAGACTGAAAGTTAACTCCTCTTTGATGAGAGCATGTTATGGTAGATTACTTCTTTTCTTTTGAAAACTTTTATAAATGGTAAGACTAATAATTGGTACTTTAGAGTCATTTTATTGCTTTTATCACCTCTCAATGAGCAAATTTTCAGTCTGGGAGCAGTCTGAAATAAATATTTATTAATAGTAACATTTTATTTGTTTGCTAACATTCAATTCCATTGTAAAATTCCGTTCATTTCTTTTCTTTATTCAGAATGGATTAGAGGGAGCTATAAGTTCATTAGAATCCTTTCTGATTCTCATATTGGCTTTTGCAGATA
This sequence comes from Bombycilla garrulus, assembly GCA_013400315.1. Taxonomy (NCBI): domain Eukaryota; kingdom Metazoa; phylum Chordata; class Aves; order Passeriformes; family Bombycillidae; genus Bombycilla; species Bombycilla garrulus. Next base: position 95,278 of record VXBU01010696.1, on the reverse strand, counting down.
TCTTATTCACACAGCGTGAGTCAGATAAAACAATCTAGATTGAGTTGCTTATAATGTTTTTTTGTGAAGGTCAGCCTATGATCAGATGAGAGCAGTTTCTCATTATTTTCTATTGCTCCTCCAAACAGTCTTTACTGAAGTCTTTCAAATAATGTATGACCTCTGTTTTTGTACTTCTCACAGATTTCGCAGGCTGTCACTACCACTCAGACATCACTAACACAGACAACTGTAATGGAAACTGTAACTATGGTGACCACAAGAGAGCAAATCCTGGTTAAGCATGCTAAAGAGGAGCTCCCACCACCTCCACCCCACAAAAAAAGGCAACTCCTTGTGGATTCAGAAATTAGGAAGAGGTGAGAATCATCAAGAGACAGAGAGAGAATACTGATAGAGTCTGGAAAAAATGGCAAAAATAGTCATTTGACTGCAATATTTTTCTGTATGCTATTTTGAGCTTAAAATTACATTTCTCTTCTCTACTAGGGTACCAGCTGATTATTATCATTCTTTACTCAGCATGAGTTATGGATTATGTTGTGCCTCTACTCCACTTGTTTATCAGCATAGAATGTTAATTATTACACCAATACTATTGCACAGTAATTATAGTCAGTTAAAGATCTTTTGTAAGGCATCGTGGGGATCCCACTTGACTAGGGTCTTGAAACGTGATGGGCAAGAAGCATTCCGTTAGTTCTAAGATTTTTGTATTCTTTAAGAAGAATTTTATAATAAGTAAAATATACTAGTAATGGCGATATTGTCTTCTTTCTAAAGTTCATAGTATTCTTCTGGGCTTATGGGTCAGGAGTAAAAACAGCAGTTCTGCAGAGGCAGTTAATATTTGGTGAAACATGCATTATTATTACTTTCAGATATTTCTTGTGTAGCTCAAGTACAAGTGACAAGGGATTTTAAATTTATATGGAACACTAGTTAAGTCAGGAGAAGAAATTCTTATGTGTTTAAGCAGAATTGGTTCAAGCACTGTTTCTATTTCAAGGTAGATTTCAAACATTGATTGTAATGTTGTTTTTGGAAATGTTTTTTGATATTCAGGTAAACATGAATTCCAAGGTAATAGATTAGAGGACTGAAAAGGATGTGAAACTGCATTCAGTGTCTCATTTCTATAGACAATATCTTTGTATAGTTCAGTACGTTTGCCAGGAATAGTATTTTCTTGTAAAATAGTACTTCAATTATTAAGAAGAATGGAATACAGCAAGAATAGGAAAAATTTGACTTCTTTTTAATTTAAGTTTTATATTATTGAAAAAAATAGGTGCTTTTTATATGTAGGAATCTTACATGTAAACCATTCTAAAAGTAAGGTTTCTAGTTCAGCATCATTATTTAGGAATGCTGTATATGTGATGTAAGAGTGAATCTCCTCCTTTTTGTTAAATTCTATGGAAAGTGCTTGGTTTAAGTTTGTGAGCTAAATTTGAACAAATTGAGTCTATCTCCAAATTCTTTATTTGGAATCTGTATTTTCCCATATCCTAGGCTACCATTAAACCATAAGTGGGAGTTATATTTTGCTAATATATTCCCAAGTACTGAAAACGATGCAGAGCAATGACTGACAGCAGACTTGTAATTCCCAAATTTGTCAAAGGAATTTTTAGATGGTAGTGTTGTTACTTATCAGGAATTATAAGCCTTAGCACTCCTGTTAATATTTCAGTAGTAAGGTGCAAAGATGTGAAACAGGATTGAGGCCCTGTTGGTTTATATATGAGTAAACCTCTAGTGTACCATGGTCCCTATAACGGAAATAGTGATCTGCTTTATTTTGAAACTGAAAAATTAAGAATGAAAACCTCCCTGCAGTTTTTAAGTATTTATATAACTGGTATTTTAAAACTTTATGCCTTTTTTTTTTTTCTGAAATGAAAGTTTTAGGACTGATCTTACTTTATAAGGCAGTGAAGTGCAAGACTACTGATGTAAAAGAAAGCATTATCTTAGGTAAAACTAAATTAAGTAGTATGATTTTTTCAAAACCTATTTTTTTAATTCTTCAAGAAAATTGTTGCTATATGCACGTATATAAAACTGCAGACCAATTGACATAGAAGTTCCTTTTTCAACTACTATATGTTTACTGTTAGCATATATTTTCCTTCTTGCACATATTCTTTTAATTTGCCTTAATGCTGAAAGTAAACTTGGCAGGGTACAGCAGTGTACAGACTTTATACTCATCATGCAAGGAGACTGCCTGAGGGCAGGAATTAGCTGGATTATGGGAATTGTTCTTGTTCCAAACTACCTTGGTTTATAGAAACTGATAATTATGTGTTACTACAGTGCTTTAGCTGATGTCTGTCTAAAGCACTGCAACTAACAAGTTTATATATAAAACTGATTGATCTTTGTACAGAAAATAGGATGTCTTATCAACTTTGAGACTAGGATTGCTTTTAGTTATATTACTGGTAGATCTACTACCAAATTTACAGTGTTAATGATTTTCAACCATGCATACTAGATTTCAAGGGTTTCTGATTTGTTTTGATGCTATCTAAAATATGTACATTCACCATATTTTTTCTGTTTAACTTTTAGATGAGAGTCAATATGGAACAATCTGTAGTTCTCAGTCTTTGACTTTAGATAATTGAATAAGTTGTTCTTTTAGATATTTAAAATCAGAGTCCTTTTCATTTCTGCACAGGTTAGACTTTTATTTTGATCTGGTAGGAGAGAAATCTGACTTTGACATGGAAGAAGGGAGCTAATCGTTAAATACACTATAGTATGCTGTAACTATTGTTTTGTGTGCCAAAATTACTGTATTTGTTTTAACAATGCAATTGCATCAGCACATGAGAACTAGTCTGGTGTGACTGTTATATCTGTGAATGGACCTGAATTTTGGGAATGTGTAAAATAAATGTTGGGAATGTCCACAGCTGCACAGGAGGATGAATGGTGGTTTTATTATCTGAAGGCAGTGTTTCTCCATTTAGATAATTTTGGCACCTCTAACCGAACAGAGAAAACACCAAGCGCCACAATTTATGTACCTTTAGTGTCTAGAAAGTCCATGGGGGTGTTCTACAGTGGGAGAGCCAGTCAATAAATAGCTTCGAAAAACACTTCAAGTGTAAACTTTGGGGGAGAAATTTCAGCTTAGAATAACAGTTTTGGTGATTGTTTTTAATGAATATGTAAAAACGTAGTCTTGGAAACTAACACATTTTAGAGTATGTTATTGTCTTCCTCAAAGACAAGAAAACATAATTTTATACTAGATATAAGCATAATAGTGGAAGAAGAAAGGTCATCTAGAAATTTAGGTACTCAGTTAAAATATCTTTATTCACTGGTGACTAGACACCCTTTTTATCAATGCTTTTATTTGATAGGAGAAAAAGCATTGTATTCCCAAACAGCCAGACATTTACTTTCTGGGTGCATTGTTGGCCACAAGATCTCTCAGGGTTTTGTTTGTATTGACTTGTAGCTGCACCCAAGAATAAACACAGCCATAGTGCTGCATGCCTTTTGATTTTTTTAAATAAATTAAAAGAATGGGGGTTCTCAATCTACCTCCCCTTCATCAATCTGTATTGTATGTGTTTACAACCAAATTTTTCCCTGAGCACTTAATGACTGATAGTTGATGGTTATGTACTCTTTAGTTTTGGTTTAANTAAAAAAAAAAAAAAAAAAAAACTCTAGAAATTACTGAAGGCTTGTCAGAACCTTCCAGAGGTGAATAACCAGATTGTGTCGGCTGCTTTCTGCAGTCACAGTACAACACATTGCAGGCTGTTGCTTGGTATTTTTAGGCCTGGGAGGGAAAGACACATCGGGGGTTGAGGCTTTTTTGAGGTGGTGAATAATGCTCCCAAGTTTTGCCAGCTTCTTTCATCTGTTCTCAGACTTTAGTCAGTGTTGTTTCTGTAGAGGGTGCTTGATATAAATTTGTCAGGCCCCATTGCCACAGGTTTGGAAAGATTTGTGTTCCAGATTTGCCTCTCTGTGAGCTAAATATTTTAAAGATACTAGAGGAAGGAGGAGTAGTTTGGCTTCTCAGTGGCTATTGTATTAGTGTCTGTGTAAGAGCACAGCCTCCAGTTACTAAGCCAAGGGGAAAAAAAATGGATGGCTAAGATTGAAGCATTAAACTTTCTAGAATGCCAAGTCTTTTTTCAGGATCGAAAGTGTAAAAAGTCTTTATTCAAACTGAAGAAATTAAGAAGAAACAATTTGACTTGTAGACCAATAACATCCACAGGACCAAATGTCACATTTCCATTGCTCTTATTTACTGTGGCACAAATGCATGGGAAGGAAGCTGTTGATTTTTTCTTGCCTCTTAAAGGAAGTTTTTGCCTTAAGTGGAGGAAAGCAGAGATAAGAAGCAGATTTTTTTTTTTTTTT
>VXBU01010696.1:56052-90854 GCA_013400315.1 Bombycilla garrulus | reverse complement strand
TTTCTTCCCCCTCCATTCTCCCCCCAAAAGTCTAAAACTGTTTCAGGATCAGTGCTTCAAAATGTCAGAATAACTCAGGTGAGTTATGTTCGTTACTAGTCAAAGAAAACCTCCCTTTTCCCACAGGAATCAATTTTAAACTGAGAAAGATAAAATACTTGAATCTGTGTAATAAGATCTTGTAAAGTATGTATTTGGCATTAGTGCTAGAAATAAATGTAACACAGCTGATGTTATAATGTTTAAAAAAAACCTGTAAGTGGGAGAAAGGGATGCAAGGTGATGTATTTATTTTCATGGTATTTACATATTCTGGGAAAACCAGGTCAGTTGCACATCACAGAAAAATCTTAAAACTACTCTGTTTATGCTAAGTTTTTAAATAGCAGACAAGTAAGAGCTGGCTAATATTTATTTTAAACATATTTGTAATATTATAATATGCTTCAATAACGACCAAAGATACCTTTCTTTGCAATTTGGTAAATATCTTTTAACATGCCTCCTAAGGTTTCTGTGGAAAGTCTACTTGTCATAACATTATTATTGATACAATGTTAATCTGAAGATTTGAAAGAGACTCAATTCCCTTTGAAGCGCAAAGTGTGTTGAAACAGGATAGTTGCTCCATCTAGTGTTTTTTTTTCATTTAACAGCTGTTAAATGAACTTCTTGAAAAGAGAGAAGTCCTCAAATGTTTTTATAATTATTGCATTTTGCATTCCAATCCTTCATTATTTAGAAAATGTTGGATTTTTGTAGGAAAAGAAAAGGAAAATTAAAGGTACTTTTAATGGTCTTTTTTGATAGCTATTGTTTCATATATCCCATTTCTGTGCAACAAATTATGTTAGTCACAACTAAATGGTGATTTTATTTTTTTTTTAGCACTTTTACAGCCTCTCCATTAAGTTGTTTGACCCTTAATCTTTTACAGAAATGCAGTTTGTGCTCTGGTATTGTTATCTAATGATAGGTAACAAATTCCAAAAGAAGAAAGTAATGTCTTCAATTTTCCTGGTGTTTTATTTTTTTATTTCATTATGTCTACAGCCAATTCCAGAGGCAAGGAAGAAGTGACTGAGACACAACAGAATAGTTTTCTTAGAGGGGGAATAATTAATAAACATTTTCATTTGGAGTGTAAGAAGTATGGGTATGTTGAGGTTTATATATATGGGCACTTCTTAATGCTTACTAAGCATTTATCCTCGATCCTTTTGTGAGATGAGAAATGGATTAGTAACTAATAAACAGAATTTATATTCTGCACATTTACACCTGCAATAATTTTGGAATGATACCAGTCAGCACTTGCTGCAGGCTGTGATGGTTTGGTTTAAAAGTACTCTCTACCTGATGGTTCTAGTGAAGTTTCTGTTGGAGATAGACACTTAGGATTGATTTGGTATTTCTTTTCATGCCTTGGTATGCATGGCTGAAGTGCACTGGTCATAAAGCTGATGAGGATAAACTTAATAGTATCACAAATGTAGAGAGAGGGTCAAAATGTTATTCCAAAAGGAAATAAAAATTATTTGACAACTAAACCTAAAACAACACGAACATAAAACTATTTGTTTGGATAAATTGGCAGTTGAATTAAAAGATCAACTCTATTTATCAACAAATTTCTCATCAACTACAAATACAGAGTAGGAAGAAAGCAGAGAATTAGATCACAATAATTCTTCCAATGGGCACTGTGTGCTGTAAAGTTGTTCTTTCATATGTTCTAGGCAGTGAAGAGCTGCAAGCTGAGAAAGATCTCTGGTGAGCCGGGGATTTCAGTCCAGACACGGAAATGAAATAATTCAGTAAAGTGGTTCTTGGATCAAAGTTCTATCATTCCCTGCCAACTCAATATGTAGGCAAATGTTTTTATGTCTGCCCAAGATTCACAATGGTGACAGGCCCAGTGTGATTTTTGTTTGGGGAAGGAAGGAAACGAATGAGCAAAGGAAATTGTCAAGCAATTTCTGTCTGTTAAAAGAATAAAGTACTGAAAGCACTGTCTGTCCATGGTAGCAGTAGCATAGTGATGTAGTTTAAAGATGAAATTCATTCAGTTTAGAGATAAGATTATGTACCATGATGGCCACGTGACAGGAAGATTCTTCATGCCTCGTGTTCCTATGAGAACTTGTTCAACATTGAATTTGTTTGTATATCTATTTACTCTAAGCATATTTAAAAACTGTCTTCATCTTTTTTAATCTATTCCAGTCACATTTTCATGGAATATTCTCCACAAATGAATTTTCTGGATCACCCTAAGCCATATGCCCGCTTCAGATTCCCATTTAGACTTTCCTACTAGCTCACTTTATTTATTCTTAAAATGGACTACTTGTTCTGGCTTTCTTTTTCTCTCTTAAATACATGATAAACCTTGCCTTTGAGACATTTCACAACTTAATTGCATCACGTTTTTCTCTTTCTCTGCATGGAATTTCCAACCCAAATACCCATAAGAGTAGGGTACACTTGTCCTACTAGAAGTCCCCTATCTAATGAAAAAACTTATGGAAATCATGAAGTAACAAGAGTTAATTTCTTTATATTTTACAATAAAACCAAATCTCCATTTGAACTCAGCTGACATGTGCTGGCATGTAATGAGAGGGCTGTGGGACCAGTAAAAATAGTATTTCTCTTGTGGAACAGCAGAAGAAGAGACTAAGTGGAAAATAAAAGCAAGACTGCTGCATGAATAATAATCCCTCTGCTTCAAGTGGATATTTTAGGGGGGGAGCATGCCAATGTACACATTACATAGTTATTTAGACTAATTTTTCAAGTGATTTTAGGTTTAGTATCCTCCATTGATCTATTTTTACATATTCTACCTGAGCAGAAGTTTGTTTGGATAGAAAGGCAGTCTTGCAGTAATGTCTAAAGATTCTTGTTCCTAGGAGATCTTAAGACTCTATTTATATTTTAATATAAATCTAGAGCTAATATAATTTCTAACGGCACTAATATAATTTCTAACTGCACCTGTGCTCAGAAAGGAAGTATCAAATCACTAAAGCAGAATGATTAAAAGCTAGTTCTACCAGTGTTTCCTCTTTTTACACGAGATGAACATGACAGAGTGATTTTTTTGTCTCATTAGGTAAGATGTCTTTATCTTAAAGATATTTATGCACTGAAAAAAGGTACTTAGACTTAACTTTTATGTATTTTAATTTTTTTATGTCCCACTCTCTATTGCCCTTTTTTGAATAGGAGGCTTTGTTTTTGAAATTATATTTATCTCCAGAAGAAACTGCAAATGACAGAGCAATCTGTTATGTGGGATCAGCTTTGTCATATCAGAGAATCATATCATATTATAGAATGCTTTCAGTCGGAAGGGACCTTAAAGATCTATGTCTAATACTTGCCACCATCTGATGGCTCTCTGGGCCATGAGATGTGTTCCTAATTATTTTGTTTTACTGTCAAAACTATCCCAAATGGTCCCATTACTCTTCCAGGTGTTGCAGAGGCAAGGGCTAAATCCTTTTTTTTGACAAATTGATCAGTAATAAACATTTTTCTGTCAGTTTCCTTCCAGTACTAAGGTAAGACCAGGCTATTTTTCAGAGTTGGTCTCAGTAATTCTACTTGCCTACAGCTTCAGAAGGGAACAAATGCCAGAACTCTTACAGTTTTACTTGCAGTCAAGGGACTTTAGTACTCAGGGACTGGTAAACTTCATCAGATGTCTGGTATGTTTTCATCATCAAATATGCAGTTATTATTTGTAGAAGGGAGGATAACATTTTATTTCAAGAATTGCAGTTGATTTAATGATCAGAAATAAAGCTGAAGTAGGAAGCTCTCAACTGACTGAGGAGTCTGTGTTCAGGGATTAGAATCTGTTACCAGCAAAGACATTCTATGATCCATCTGGGAATTTTATTTTGTCTTTTGCCTCAGAATTTCTAGTTCTTTAAAAAACTGAGGATTTCTGCACTTTCCATTGCTCCAAATTCACTTTTTTTCTCCTTGAATGAGTATTCAATTAGTATTATCAGGATTTTTTTAACCAAAATTATTCCTAAGAGTTTATAATTTGAATGTAGAATATTAGACTGAGATTGAGGTATTATGGGATTCTTTTGCTTTCATTATTTATGAATACAAAAAGTCGCAGTGGAGAAGGAAAAAAGGGAAGCATAAATATTAGCTCAAGCATAGAACTCTTTCTTGTATTCATTTTTCATTTCTATATATGTAGATTTATGTAGCACCTGGTTTTGCCTTATAACCTTGTGTTTTAGAGGTATAAATTCTTGTATAAATGAAGTGTATTTTTATAAAATAATTAGTTCCTTCAGGGGTTTATTTGTTGTTCAACTTACTGTTTTTAGTAGATTTTCAGTTGTATGCAAATAATACAACCTATAGTCACAAAGCAAACTGGAAGATACAGCTTGTTATTTTTTCCCCTGAGTCTTTCTGCTCTATTGTGTTCACTGTATTGCTGCAGAACAAAAGCCAGCTGCAAAAGGGATATAAATATTAGAACATACAGTACAATAAAGAAATGCAATCAAGCAGAGAGAGTGCCACTACTGAGAAAAAATATTGTCTGAAGCTTCTTGTTTTAAAAACTACAGAAGATATTGAATCACTATTTGAAATTTCTATACATTAGTAATTTAAATATCTGCATTTTGAGACATTACCTGAAGAGTGGTTAATACAAATTTAGATCAGTTTTAAAGAGCTGATGCAAGAATCCAGAATGTAGTAAGGAGGGCGGTAGAGTAAAAACTGATTATGAATTAAGTGCAGAGAGTTGGGGATCATAATTTTGGTTTCTAAAGCTTTAACTGTGGAAAATTATACTTTACTTGTTGATTAGTGATTACAGTCTACAAAAATTTGAGTTAATCAGAAAAAACTTCTTTCATCCAATTTCCTGCTTGAATTTTCTTCACAATATCATCATCACAAGTTGGGACAGCGATCTCACAGGTTTGAAGGCTGCCTTTGGTCAGTCTGACAGGACTTACATCCTCAGCTCAGCTAACAGGACTGGTACTCTTTCTTCACTGACAGACATTTGTTTCATATCTTCCAAAAACATTAGCTTGAAAAAGTAAAATACTTACTGTGAAAATTATTGCATCTGTTCAGCTGTCAAATTTGGTCTTAAAATTAAAAAGTATTTCTATGTTTCTAAATTTTAGAGTGAATAGTTTTATTAACTCTCTGATGAGATGTGGGAGTTTAAAATTCTCTTTTGCTGATAGAAATGGCTGTTTTTTCACTTTTTTAAACAACCATGTTTGCTGCCAATCCTGTTTTCAGAAACTGTGGAAGTTGAAAGTCTTGTTCCACTCTTCTGTCCCTCAGGTTTGACTCGGACACCACTGAGCTCCATAGCTGGATGACGCGCTCCGAAGCAGTGCTGCAAAGCCCTGAGTTCGCCGTCTTTCGGAAGGAAGGGAACCTCTCAGACCTCAGAGAAAGAGTCAATGTAGGAAAAACTGCTCGTGTACATGTCTGTTAGTCTGTGTTAGCTTGTCAAAGTGCTTTCAGAGTCCAAATTTCAACGATTTCAAATGTAGACTGACAAGCATTGATTGTCCAAGAAAAATTTAGAGATGTTCATTGTTTCTGTGAATTTCTGATTTTGGCACCAAAATTATTACACAGGCTGTATGAATACATAGCTTTTTGTTGTTGTTTTTGTTTATACATATTCATATTTAATTAAGGTATTCTAGATCCATGATAGTCTTTGGTAAAGTTATACCAAAATCTATATATCATTTCTTAAATATGCAATTTCATTCTATACTGACAGCTTAATTTGACATTATACATGCATAAACTGAAGAATGTGAAGAGTGTGACTGCAGTGGATGCTAAAGAAAATCTATATCTATTTCCTTTTACAGAGCTGTAAAATATATTTGACAATCACCAGTTTCCACAGGGCTTTTATTGTTGGATTTTTTTATTCTATTGTAGTACCATATCAGAACCAAAAAATGTTCTTTCCTGCCAAAGTGAATGGTTTCACTGCACTTACTTAAGCAGTAGATGTGTTTGTGTGTGTCTGTGTGCCACACACTGAATTTAGCCCTTGAAAACTAAACTGTTGCAATTTTTTTCCTTATTAAATTTTTGTAGATGAATGAAAAAATGGCCATCTTTTCCAAGTCAGAGAAAGGGGTGCTTTTTAAAATCATCTCAGATAGTAAAATAGTATGCCATGGAATTTCATTAAAATCCATGTTGATACATACTCTAGAACACAAAGAGATGGAACAAAAGTTACTGTATTTAATTTAGATTTGCTGCTGTTTTTTTCTGATTTTCTGCTTTGCCATCGTAAATCAGCTATGATAAGATTGAGTAACATGGAATTTTGTGACCAAAAGTGTAAATTTTTTAATTCCATGTTAAATTCCAAATTTCTTGCAAAAATTTTGTTGTTTAGATTGTCACAAGCTCTAGATATTATACATTCCAATGGAATATCTTGAATTCATGCCACAACTTCATGTTATGTGAAATATACAGAAATATGCATACATATGCAGACTGGATCAAATACACAGAGCAGATTTGATGGGTTCACATGCTTTCATACTAAGTTAACAGTATTCATCTAATACATCAATAGATATGCAGTTAATTTTCCGAGTGCTCCAATCTAAATTTTAAAAGATAGAAATAGAAAAAAAGAAACAAAATACTCATCTCCTCTTGGTATATTCACATGAGGAACATAATTATTTCAAGGATGAAAATTAGCTCATCTTGACCTACAAATTACTCAGGCTTCCTGCACTGTCCAGTCTGCCATGGGTTCTACCTCATATAAGACTTCATAAAAGCATTAAAGGATCCAGGAGCCATGGTTCACCTTCCTCCCCCTTTCCTTTCTGTGCTTTTGAGGAGGTGGTGATTGCTGCAAGTGAAGGGATGGAGGTGGGTGAAGCACAGACCTCCTTTGGTCCCCGCTGGAATTCCAGCAGCTCTTGCCTTGCTTTTGCTGGAGCTGAGGAAGAGCACTGGGGCTGGGAGGCCACTTCCTACCACATTTATCCAGGTCTCGTTTCAGTTCGTGAAAACACACATAATACTGGAGAAAGATGTGTGGAATTTGACCAGTGCATGAGCATTAAATCTTGAATTCAAGATAACATAACAGGAGATATTCGAGATGTTCCTTTGATCTCCTTGGAAATTTAAGGAAAGAATTGTTAACAAACAAATTTCCAGCTTTTCTTTCAGTAAAGTAGTGCAGAAAAGGATCTGTTTTGTATCAAGAGGGGTCTGAGACAAACCAGTTATTCTAAATAGATATAAGAAAAACTGATATGTATCCTTCATTAACAATGAGATTATTTTTGAGGACCAAGACCTGTCTTAATTTCCCAGAGTGTCACTGCTTTTAAAGTGAACATTTTATAGAGAAAATCAAGTTACATTTAGAAGTTTTTAGTTGCTCTAAGGGAGAAAACATCTATTGCATGTATTAGTTTGATAGTGAGAACTCTGAAAGATGGCATTTGACAAGCGCTGTGTGGATTTTGTGTTGAATGGTTTTCAGTTAGTGTCTTTGAGCACATTTTTTAAAAAAAATAAAGAAAAATATCAGGTTTTTTTGAATGCCAGGTCTTAAAACTTGTCCTGACCTGACTTTTTCTGATCTTTTCTCTGTCCCTCTCCATAAAATGAGAGACAAAGCAGAAAGTACTTTTCAGTTTATTGATTTGAACAGTTTCATTGCTGCTTGCTAACACTTTTACTTATTAGTTCTCTCAAAATGAATGTCAAATCAATGGGAAATAAGATATTGTGTGTTTTAACATATTATATAATCTCTAGTAAAGTTGTAGAAGGCATATAAAAAAAGAATGTAATGCAGAAAGGAAAACATATGTGAGAGATAATTGAAATAGATTTTATTGTACTGTTGTGCTTTAGGCCCAGCTGCCAACTAAGTGCCACAACCTGCTCAATTCCCCCCACCAATCCCAGTGGAATGGGGAGAACAAAAACCAAAAGTAAAACTTATAGGTTGAGATAAGAATAGTAGAATGAAATAAAGTAAAATAGAATAATGATAGTGAGTAATAATTCAGATAATAGAAAGAAAATAGAGATGCGCAATTCCATTGCTCACCACTGGCTGACCAAGGCCAGATCCCCCTCCCTCAACCCAAATAAGGCCCCTTCCAGGTAACCCCCACAGTTCACATACTGAGCACATCATTCTGTGGTATGGAATATCCTCCTGGCCAGTTTGGGTCACCTGTCCTGGCTGTGTTCCCTCCCAGGTGATTTTTTTTTTGTTGTTTTTTTTTGGGTTTTTTTTTGTTTGTGGTTTTGTTTTGGTTTTTATTTGTTTGTTTTTTCTTTATTTTATTTTGATGGGGTTTTTTTTTTGGTCTATCATTGGCAGAACATGAGACACACACACACACACAAAGAAAAAAAAGAGTCCTTGAATTAGGATAGACAGAACTTAGAAAATCCAAAACATGAAGTTTATCAATATTATTCTGACAATGAATCCAAAACACAGCACTGTCCCTGCTACTGAGAAGAAATTCACTGTATCCCAGCCAAAACCAGGACATGCACTGACATCCACAGTAATACCCTGGTGGACTCGTACGTGCACGTGTGTGACCATCTACACATGTTGCAGAATCCCATCTTGCCCTTACTTCATCATTTAGGAGTTTTTGCCCATCTGATAACATTAATTGGTGTCACAGAGCACCTGTGCTTGGCAGACTTCAAAACTCTCCTTTATTCCCTACCATAGTCAGTGCTGAGTCCTAGAGACTTTTTGTGATGACTTTCTTCTCTGCGTTTCTTTTGGGGACAGATTACTAGTTTTAGGGATTTTTTTTCTTGTGGCAGCTTGCTCCTGCCCATTATTTTTCAAGGATGAGGGGTCTCTTCCATAAGATTTACTGGAAGGGCATCTGCTGCATGATAGAGGGACAGAGGCATTGGAAATGAAATCCACAAGGAAATCTCTTTTGCCATCATTGGTGATTCATAAAGTGCAAAAGCTTGCTCCCATCCCAGCTCAGAGTCCTGGGGGACACAGAGCCAAGAGTAGGCTGTATGAAGTGCAGTGACTGTTTGCTAAGCCAGTTGCTCTTCAGATCCTGTCAGGAAATTAGCCTTTGGCACATGAATTATACAGCTTGAATATATTAGATATGTGCAAAAAGTCCAATTCCTATGTCTGGGAAGAAGAAAAGTATTTATATCCCTTCCCTGATACAGAAGAAAGACATTTACCTTACCTGGCCAGGGAGACTGCAAAGCCATGAGAATAGAAGTTTCATTGTTGAACAGTCATACTCCTAAATAAAAAAGACATCCAAACATTAATGTAGTAAATATTGTTATGCTGCACCCCAGCATAAATATTCTACAGTTAGTGTGTGTATTTTACTAAAATCAGACCTAAGAATGACTCAGGACTTCTATGTTTTTCTTATGCTGTAATGAGATTTCAGTATAGTAAGTTCAAGTATATGAAGGTTCAGGTGCAAAAAAACCTCCACTTTCAGGTAGTAAATCCTACTTAGTAAGTTGGATTTGAGACTATCCAACAAGAAAATGGAAATAAAAGTCCTTTAAAGGAGTTTTGGTTAGCCAAGAAGAAGCACGTTGAAATTCAGAATCAAAGATAAACCCAAGGAACAGATGTAAGGGAAAATGTCAGATATTCTAGACAATTAAATTTGTTCTCTTGGCATTCTCACAAGCCCCATTCTCATAGGTTTGTTTTGTTTTGGTGACCTTTTCCAGGCCTGCTTTGTTGGGTGTGGATATTTGAGAGCTGAATCACTGTCAGAGGTGGTGATGATAATGTTGCTCCCTCTGCCCTCAGGGGTGATGTGTCACCATCACAGGAGGTCAGGGAGCACTGCTACCCTGCATCCTTTCACTGAGCTGTCAAAGAGTGATGATGATGTGATATATGAATACCATCCAAATTTCAACAGCCAGCAGTATTTTCTAGGTTATGAAGTCATTAACTGCCAACTAAAATCTCGAGGTCAAATAAAATGTTTAGGTTTGTGAAAATAGCCCCTTCTCCTTTGGCTAGCATTTAGCAAAAGATGAATTTATAATGTTTTTCAATCAATTAAGACTGGGCAATAATGGATTTGCACTACCTGTTGCAAAGTAGTCCAAAAGAGAATTAATCTCTGCTTGGACGAAAGCCTGTAAAAGTTAACCTTTCCCTCTAATATTGATGTTGTTTTATTTTTTCCTGAAAAATCTTTTACAGAAAGCAAAAAGAGTTAAAAAATGCAGGAGGTTATATATTTGGAGATATTTGCAGTGGCTTAGCCACTGTTGTTAAAAATTGTCTATTACAATGTACAGAATTTAAGTTTCAAAACTTCACAAATCTCTTCAAAATCATCCCATTCTACTTGTGCCATAAATGAACCTGGATTCCCTTCAGTAAAGGAAAAAATTAAGGAATCAGAGCCAAAGTGATAAATGAGAGGTGTTTCCCATTCATTTCTAGGCACTTGTCACAGGGTTATGGAAATATTTCTTCTGAGGATCTTAAAAACCCAAGACACAATTTGCGGGTTCGGCAAACAATGGCAGAGGGCACAGACTAATGGCAGGAGCATGTGGTCAGTGTTTTGAGTAAATGGAGTGAATTTCCTCCTTTCTCCCCACGTCACATCATTCATCTTTGTATGAGGAGCCAAGAGTTCAGTGTCTCCTCCTTTGGTTGGCACTGTGCTTCCCATGTGTGCTTGTCCTCCTGTAACCAGTGTTAGACCTTCCTTTGCATAGTACGTGCCAATTACATAAAAAATAATGGAGAAAAGTAGTTCACAGAAAGTTTGATATGTGTAAAATCTTTTAGGTTTATTTAAGGACTCCACACATAATGCTTATATTTCTACCAGTACCTGGGAGCTTGAATCTTTCAGGAGAGGTGGACATTTCTCCATGTTTTCCTGCACACACTTCCACAAGCTTTTATGTCATATCATTTTTAAATTTTAAAAAGATAAGTTTTAGCAAATTTTATGAACTTTCTTTAATGATTTCTTTCTGCTCACTACAGTTATACACATGATAATTACACACCTGGTGTTACAGACGGAGTAGAATTATTTTCAGTGTATTTTAGTGTTTTAATGATTCCTTTGTGTTCTCGGTAGTTATTCTCATGTTAATTATACCTGACATTATAGACAGAGTAGTATTAATTAAGATTCTGTAAGAGATTTTGGAACTCTGCAGAGAGTTAATTTCCTTTTTTTAATTTGGAAAATATTTAAATTTTTCTGTGGAATGGCACAAGATTTTATTGACCTACAAAAATGGGAGATATTTCATACAGTCATCTGTAATTTATTTGGATTAAACTTCATAATATTTAAATGGTAATTTAGTTATATATTAAAGGTATGTCTCTAAAATATAAATATTTTATTATCTCTAAATATATTTTCTTTATATATTTTATTTATCCATAATTGTTTTAGTGACTGTTAAAAATAATCTTTGAGATATAACAATATCTCAAAAGAAAAGCCTGTTAGAAAGCCTGCTGTTTAACCATTTCTGTATGCACAAATGAATAGCAGTTATAGGTAGACTGAGGAAAAGCATGAATTTTATTGAAAATTTCCCTTTCAAGTTTCTGTCTCCTCACTTATGAAGTCTTCCAGGGAGCTGCTTCTTGTTAAACTGAAGATGTTTTAAACATCACATTTTAAAAGTTATTTTAAGAGAGTTTATTCAAAGGTGTTTATATTCATTCCATATGGGTGCAACAATCTATTTGAAAAATAGTATTTCTGAATTTAAGTGAATAAGGTTATTTTACTGAATGCATTATTAGACACCTACTTGAGCTTTCTTTTGTTTAAGGAACCTTTGTAAGTCATGCAGCATCTACCTTTGCTGTGGAAATAAACAGGGTGATGGGGAAGCCCAGTGGGGCCAGCCAGCCTGGGAGACTGCAATCACGGACAAGTGTTATGGTTCCATATTCATCACATAGGATTTGGGGGGACAAATCCTCTTGTATGTGTGTATCTGCTGCAGGAACGTGAGGGACTTGATTTATGGGACACTGTGTTGGTCAGGACCTCTAGGAGATATATAGTCTGTTTTATTTTTGGTATCAAACTTGAGTGTGGGTCCTCGTTGCATCTTTGAGCTTCTAAATTACACCTAAATTAGGCAACTAATTTATTTCAAAATCAATGAAGCGACTTCATGGTGTTAATGACAAGACAGCATTGATGGGCTGTCAGATCTAAAATGAGTTTACTTTCCACCAGTATTTCTACTGACCCAAAATTATATTTAAATTTAGATTCCTACTATATCTTGTAATTTCCATAGCTGGCCTTTACTAGGCTTTACTAGCTGGCCTAAACACTGGTGAGCGATTTCTGTATACAGGAAGGTGAATTAAGAGTAAGTACAATACATAATGAGAAGCCTGTATTATATCTGCACTTAACTCTTCTTCTTAATAGCCCACATATGGGTGTCTGCTGCATGTGATCTTATATATGCATTTTACAGTTGTTATTTTATTTTCAAACAAAATAGTAACATAAGTAATCGAATTTTATATGAGTTTGATACTGTAGGATCCTGTGAATCCTTGTGATTTGGTGAGAATGGTCAGTTTTTCCTTTTACCATGGAAATGAGCAAATCTAGTCTTCCACAAGGCATTTCTGTTGAATGAATATTTTATTTCTGAAATATTATACTTCAAATAGCTCTTAATTTCTGTGTCTTTTATGTGTCTATAAAATACCGATATGTGTCATCTGTCAGCCCTGTTGTGTTCTCTCAGTTTTTGACTTTGACTTTGACTGACTCCCTTCCTGATGGTTTATGGTACCTGCTGCTTTCATTGCAAATCATGGAACAGCCAGGGCAATATGACGGGTTAAAAAGTCTCAAGAAATCAGAAGACATCTCTGAGATTAATTACTTTCTTGCTCAAAATCTCTCTGTTGAAGTACTCACCTTTCCTGTCATGCTGCAGGCCATCCAGCGAGAAAAACCTGAGAAGTACAGAAAACTGCAAGATGCCAGCAGATCAGCTGAGGCCCTGGTGGAACAGATGGTGAATGGTAATTACATGGGAGTTGCTTTAGATAATCTTCTTAGGGATTTGATAAACGAACAGGTTCATATTTATCACAAGAATTATATTAGCACATGCTGTCTAAATGGAACAGTAAAGTGATATTGCCTTATATTTCTTTTATTATTTCTGAATGTTAAATCTGTTAATTAGAAAATAGAAAAAAAAGTATTACCATTTTACTACCATGCACAGAAATGTTTTAGAAACTCACTGTAATGAATTGTATATTAACAATCTGTTCTGTGCAGAGATTTAAGCTGTAATCTTGTTTTCTGAGTTCTCTAAGCTTCGAAGTACATTAACACATCTGAGTTAGACAGCTCTGAAGGCATTATTTTAACCAGTTGGGGAAGAAAATGCTTCCTGACTTTTAATATACAACGTATGCTTTGTAATACACATATTTCTGAAATGTTATGTGTCATAGGAAATACAGCATTTAATTGCGATTTGGAAGAAATTTTTGGCATTTGGTTTTTCAAAAATAATAGTTGTCAAAATTTATACAACTCTTGAACAAAGAAAAATAGGTGCAAGGGCTTTGTGTACTTTATGATGACTAATTTTTCTGTTAGTTGCACAACACACTGCCATCTTAAATAATGTTTACCCTGCATCGTAGTGCCTACCAAGTCATGTATCAAGTAGACTAAATTCCGTCTCAATTATTCTCATGGTGTTTTAACTCTAGACTGTTTTTTCTCTCCCTCAATCCATAGCTCCATTCTTATTCATGGTTTACATGTGGATGGATGTGCATATAAATATTTCCAGTATTTCTCAAATCACACCTCTTTTTTTAGGAAGTGCATCTTCCAGCTGGGTGGCAGGCACAGGGTAACTAACTAAGCCAGCATGACTTTATCAACTTCTTCCACTTTGTCAGCTGCTCTGGGGTCTGTGTCATACTTTATATTGTGGTAGCCTTGGTAGCAGAAACGTTCTAGCATGGCTAACAGGTTAATTGGCTGTGGAATGAAGATATCTTCCTGTCATGGTTTTAGGGAGGAAACAATCCCTTTGAAAAGAAATACAATTCCTCTGGACTTGAAACCTTGAGTATTTATGGGACTTTCAACTGGTCCAGTAATGCAAAGGCGAATAGAAGAATAGAGTTTGGAATGGTTAATTAATGCAGTAATTACCAGTAGTTAAGAGTAGAATAAATAATTGACATTAGTTGGTCAGAACTATGAGGTGATTTTAACAAAGAATTGGCAAATGGAATATCTTGTGAGATGCTCAAAATTACTCCTTGAGGGTAGAGGAAGTTAACTGCCATTGTAAAGTCAATGTGCTTTTGTATACAACATATTCTCTATTTGACTTGTCTTCCAATCGTTATGATCTAATTGCAGTTAATAGTTGCAATTTAGTTAATCTGAAACAACATTAAAAGTTAAGTAAAGTTATTAACTTTAAAACTTCATTTCAAACTGTAGTAGAGTTATGCAGCTTTATATTTTCCATAGTTATTCAACTAAGTTTCTACAATGTTTGTGTCTTGTGTAATTTTTTTTTTTCGGTTGTTATATTCATTAGGAACAAGAAGAAAGATTTGTTAAATCTCAAAAATAACATTTTTGGAGCAGCCTAACAACTCCTTCATACCTTCCTGTTCCAGTGTTGGAACTCTTTTCCATAAAATGGAAGGAACTGAAATAAATTCATGTGTCTGTATGGATTTGTGGAAGATCTGCAGTTTAACATCTAGTCAAGGGAAGATGTACTATGTTATTTTAATAAAAAAACCCTTTCTAATTACTACAATTTACAGATCAAAAATTATGATCTTCCCATTGTTATTCTCTAGGGAAATGATTCAGTGATTGAATTGGTGATTGTCATGCTTTTGCAGTATAATCTGTAATTAAAGACCACACAAGGCAAGCAGATTTAAGGCATAGATCAGTTTGGAAGTCAAGTGGTGATAATTTTAATTGTATTGTTAATTCTTACTTATTCTATGTCAATTATATCTGGACTAATGATGATTGTATTCCTTAGGATTCCAATTATGCTGGCATTGAATTCCTGGCTTTATTTAATATATAAAATATTCTTTATCTTTGCTCATAAACAAGACTCTGAATATAACAGATGAAGAGCATAAAAAGATGAGACCTCTGGTGGATTATAAGATCAAGTTCGGACTGGTGGTGAACTCCATTGTTGTATAATTTATAATTATTTTCTTGCTTTTTTTTTTCTATGATAGGTAGGAGAGGGAATAAGTTAAAAAGTGAGCAAAAAAAACCCCAACAAAGCCACGAGATTCTGGAGGGAATTAGATTGGTTTATTTAGAATTTTTTTTTTCCTTACCCGAGAGAAATATTCTGAGGAAACGTATTTACACAGGACATTCTTCTACCCTTATGTAAATGTTGTCAGCCACTGTCAGCAAAAGTATTTTGCCCTGGAAAGATCTGTCCTCTCACACTGCGTAGCTGTTCCTGTGTTTGTAGGCATGGTGTCTGGACACTGCCATTTGAAGGGCTTTTCCATCACAAGGGAAATCTTTGATGCTTTTGATGGATGCTTCCTTACCCAACCACCCACATGGGCTGTGCTCTGCCTCTCCTTGCTCATGCTTTCAAAGTCTGATGGTTGTAATCAGTGAAAGCTTATCTGTTCTGTTTACCAATGATTCTAGGGAAGAAAAGAATCTGTTTTGTTTTTCTTTACTAACTCATATTATAGAATAGAATATAAAATCTGTTGATGCATGAGTGAAACAGTTTAGCAGTTTGATTGGACACATGGTTATTATAGTAGTTTAGAATGAAATAAACAGGACATCAAAATGAATAATCAGAGAATTTTGACATGAAGCATTTAAGTAAATACAAAGCAACTTGTTGCAATAAAACGTAATTTCAAATTGCCACCATTCTGTGGAAGAAATATATTATCTTGTAAGTTACACAAGAATCAAAAGCTACAAAAACAAAATAATGTTACATTATTCTATCACAGACCTGTGCAAATGACAGATGCACTTAACAAGATATATTTCATATTAAGTGGCAATTCCAAAGCACTTCCATGTAAGGTGCTGCACAATTAAAAATACTCAGGCACAATTTGTTATGTGCAGTATACAAGGTAATAAAATTAATGGATGCACTTCAGATAATGATCTTTTTCCTCTGGGTACAGTATATTTATAAAATGATTATACCAGAAGCTTTTAGAATGTGAAACATGAAAATATTATGAAACAACTACTATTCATAAAATAATGTTTTACCAGAAAATGGGTTTTATATTGTTTCTTTGCCTGCTTGTACGCTTTTGGTATGTCTTGGTAGAGATGCATAAGTTAATGAAGAAATCAGTACTTATCACAGAAGAAAGTTTCAAAAAGTACAAGGAATAATAGATTTTATTAAAAAGTAATAAAATAGAACATAGGAAGTTCCACCTCAACATGAGGAAGAATTTCTTTATTTTGGGAGTGGCAGAGCACTGGAACAGCTGCCCAGGGAACTCATGGAGTCTCCATCTCTGGAGATATTCCAAACCCACCTGGACACGTTCCTGTGTCACCTGCTCTGGGTGACCCTGCCCTGACATGGGGTTTGGACTGGGTGATCTCCAGAAGCCCTGCCCAACCCTAAGGATTTCATGATTCAGTAAAATTCTTGATTTTCACCGATGGGTCAATTTTTCCCATATGATCTCAAGTGCAAGTAACAGGCATTTTATTACCTCCTTCTGGAAATGACAGGCTGGTATCTGATGGACAATTTTGATTTACCTGAAGGGACTGAGAAATACGAGTTTTAAAAACAATGTTATGGAGATTTTATCTTCCTTTCAGCTGGATATTCTGATGAAGGTGCATCTCTGCAATATTTTGCCAAATGACTCTGCATAAACCAATATTGTACTGTCCACTTCAGAAATATGAACAGCAAAATATTTCTTTCTCTGTGTATTTGTGGAATCACATTTAGACTCAAAGGTTAGATGTTAAATAAAAAAGTTAAAGACAAATTGAATAATAGTGGCTATTTTCACATGTTTAAATGTGTCACATGAAGAGGGACCTATGAGCAAAATAAGAAAGGACGATCTGGTGAATATAGATTTTCATCTGAAATACAGTCCTCTCTGCATCCTAGAAGAAAATATTGCAGTGAAAACTATTATTATGTGTGGAGAATCCATGACTGCACTTCTGGTAATCATAATCTCACCTAAGGGTACTTGGGAGACTGTGGCAGCTGAAAAGAAAGGAAAGGAGAAATAAATAAAGTGATCTTTTTATATCTAGTCTGCCAAACTCACGAGCAATATCTTCCAGGTCCAGAGATAATAATGAACACAGTGGCAAAGATAGTCTGCTCTCTGTTATGAATATACAACGTTTTTATACCCAACTCACAACAGAAATAATTGTTGAGATTCAGCATAATTAAAGTCTTATTGTCTATACATATGTTTGTTCTTGCTGCTGTTAGGATTCAGTATCTGTGTGTCTGGTTGTCTCTGATTGTCGTTATTCAGACGTGCTGTGCCATTCAGGTTTATTCTGCCTCTTCACATGCTCGTTAGACATTACACTTTTGGAGAAAATATAGTTGTGCTACATCATCTCCAGATGCACACACACAATCACAGAAGACAAGATCACTATTGGATTTTATTAAGATGTGTCAAAATCCTTTTTTACCTCTTCATGCTTCAAGGTTCATTTTATGTCCTTGCTCAGTCCTTAAAATGTGCTCTTCAGTTTTCTGAGTATAATGTGGATATGGAGCTGCTCCAACCACCACAGTTGCCATTATCTCCCAGTAGTACTGGGCTTTCTGCTTTTCCAATGGTTTTGCTTTTTGAAATGCTGTACAGTTTGTTTGGCTGGGGCACCATCCCAGAGAAAAAGCATATCCAGAGAACTGCTATCAGGTACTGCACAGTCTGTTTCCAAGTGGGCTGTTTCCAGGCAACTCTGAATGAAATAGCCCTGAGCTGGATCCAGAACAGGATTTGCCAGGGCACTATGGTGCTCCACAACAGACATAATCCCCAATTATCATTTAGTGTGGTTTATCATATAGCATGCATTAAAATATTTATTATAAACAAATTCTAGTACTTTTTATTATCTTTTATTTCAGCATTTAGCTGTAATTAGGATTTTATTTCCTATGTCCTACCTTCCAAAATTGCTATGAACTTTACTATTTTTAATCCTGATAAAGAAATTTCCCTGTAGATTTGGAGTGCAGATTGCAAACCAGAAAACCCATATTCAGTAGCGTATCAAAGATTGCAGAAGTGGAGCACAGAAGGCTTTTGTCTCATTTGCTTTTAAACTTGCTTTAAAGGAAAACACTCTAATTTTTATTATTTTTATGAAAACATAGTGTCGCTATAGGACACAAAAGAACACAGACACACACCGCAGCTCAGGTGATCAGAAGAGAAGAGGGTTTATTTTTTCTGACTCCAATATTTATAGTTTTCCAAAAGTGACAGTGGATTTCACAGTGGCAGTGCCACCTCTCCAAAGACACTGGACAGACAAATAATCCATCAATTTTTCTTCTCCTCTATGAAGGAATGCAAAAACAGTGAGCTGTTTACAGAAAGTGTGTGAGAAAATTCTTCACAAATATGTAAATATCAGAAGGCTTAGAAAGGCTTACAAAAATCAGGGTGACAATATATCTTCTGTTTAACTGGTTGGTTATTGTCTGACTATGTGATAATGCTATTAAAAGTGTTCTTAAGCATATGGTATCGCTCAATGATTTGAGAATTTTACTCATTTTGAAATCAGTGTTGGCCCTATTGCCATGTGTATCATTAAATGTCATTACAACTAAAAAAATATTAGGGACTACATTTAAACTTCCATTGAAAAATAAATGAGATGGTTAATTAATAGTATTTTGAAGTCAGCCTCAGTTCAAGTTACAGAGTGATTATGAATTACAATTTTTAAGACACATTTTCTTATCTTTCATATGTATTGCTTTATTTTTCACAGAAAGTGAACAAAATTCCTATTACCTTTTAATTGCTCTAAATAATTACCTTGTCCTCAATAGCTAAAATCAGTTTTATTTTATTAACTTTCATATAAGCACGATTATTGAACAACAGACAAAAATCAGCAAACTACATCAGAGAAACCTAAGACTGTGAAAATAACCATAGAGAAGCATCACCTATGGTTTCTTGGCTCTCTTCTTACTGTCTCCTTATGGTCATTCCTGGATACACAGGACTGGCCTAGATGAGATTTGATCTGGTACTTTGTTTATCCCTTAGTGTTTATGCTATTTCCAAAATAATGTGTAATGCAAAATATATGAGTTGGATTATCAGAAACCTCTAAATAACTGTGGAATATAATTCCTATTAATTGTAGTCAGTCTTTTTTATAGAAAAAAAGCCAGCAATGGTCTTGTACATTAAAATCTAATTACAGTCCAGGCACAGTTTTCAAAATCCAGCTGTCAGGCATTTTGTTATTTCTTACAGCAGTTTTAATTAGCTTTATGTATTGTATATGTACTTTCTGCTTTATTCCCATTCTTGTTTTTAATGTAGTTTATAATTCATTCCCATAGCAACAAAAGTACCCAGGCAGCAACTTTAAATATGTTTGATATGCTTTCCTCACTAATGTGTAACGTATGTAGATTCAGAACTGTTATTTGGTGATAAATCATTAACTGGATTTATGAGCTCTCAAATAGAGAAAATGAATTGTTAAACTACCCTNTCAAAATAGAAAAGAAATTTTTAAAGCTCCCTTTTTTTTTTTTTTTTTTTTTGGTTTTTTTTTTTTTTTTTTTTTTTTTTGTAACTTATTTATCTTTAAGCATCTTCTTCTCTTGTTTTTCTAGAGGGTCTGAATCCTGACAACATTAGACAAGCCTCAGAGCAGCTGAAGAGCCGCTGGATTGAGTTCTGTCAGTTGCTGAGTGAAAGACTGGCATGGCTGGAGTACCAAAATAGCATCATTGACTTCTACTCCCAGCTGCAGCAACTGGAGCAGACAGCAATTACTGCAGAAAACTGGCTGAAAGCACAACCCACACCAGCAACAGATCCTGCCACAGTAAAAACTCAGTTAGAAAGATGCAAGGTTAGAGATTCTTGTTCAAGTCTTTTATGATATTGTGCTTCATAGGTGTTCCAGCAGTGGGACAGATTATGACCCACAGTATTTCACTATAAAAATGGTAAATGGACTCTTCGGATTTACTAAGTAATCATTGAAAATATTTGTTCAAGGAAAGGAAAGACAGGTAAAGAAATAGAAGAAATAGAATGCAGTGTATGGGTCTTTAAAACTCTGCCCCAAATATTTTGTTTTTAGAGATACTTAGACACTGAGAAGGAACTGTAGCCCTAAAGTCTTTTTCGTATTTCATTTTCATGTAAAAATCTGTCTTTCTGGTTCCTCCCTAAGAAAACTTTGCTCATCAGCTCTGTTAAGGATCTGGGCCTGAACATTGTCTTCAGGTCCAGAATTCCACCAATGCAGACCACTTTACTTCTTACATACCCTATGTTCTGATTCAGTGTGGGTTATGTAGTCAAATGGAGGAAAATTCTTCAGTCTCAATGTGGGAGAATCACAATAGTTGTACAAAAACTGTCACACCAGTTCACTTATAATTCTCCTTAATTGTTTTTATTTGTGTGCTACACCATCATGGAAGTTTGCTTCTTTCTCTTACTGCACACAATTCTCTGGGTGGGGAGCTTACAAGCCAATATTGATTGACAGGAATATACTGAGGTGTAGTATTACATCATAAATTGCATTACATACTTCTAGAAGTTTGGCTTTAGGAAATCTCTGAATCCAGAAGCTCTCAGACTGAAAATATTGAAACTCAATTTGAGATCTATGCTATTACTTCAATTTTCAGGTATTTCCAAGCTAGCATTGTACCTGCAGAGGTCTCTGTTCTCATGCAGAAAACCTTTCTTTGAAAGCTCTGTTGTGAACTGTACATTTGGTTTACTTTGCTCATGCCTTTTATATGCTCTAGCTGCACATGTCACAGTGTATATAAGGTATAACAGCACAGCCTCATTGCTTTCTACAGCTTCCTGAGAGGGAGAGTGAAGAGGAAGGGGCAGCTCTGGTATCCAGGCACAGGAAGCATGGGAGTGGTTCAGAGCTGTGCCAGGGGAGGTTCAGACTGGAGCGGGAGGGTGTTCAGCTTCCTGGAGAGGTGTTAGGTGCTCTCAGCCTGTCAGTCTTTAGGAGCCTTTTGGAAAATGTCCTTATTAATGTGCTTTAACTTGTCAGCCCTGGAGTAGTCAGGTCATTAGAACAGATGTTCCCTGAAAGTCCCTTCCAACTGCTCTCTGCTATCCTAATCTTAACCTCTTATGTGTTACTGTGAGGCTGCTAGAAATCACTGAGCATTTTCATTTCTCCTTTTCTACTTAATTTTATTTAGCCTGTACATAATCTAACAGACATGGGTCCAGGATTATGGTACATGTGGTGTTTTTCTCTTCCCAGCTTCACATGAAAATGATGCAGCTTAGGTTTGGAAATTTAATGTATAGTCTTTTTTTTTCTGAGCATAAAGTCCAGTGAAAGTGACTTTAAGGTGACTTTAAACGGTGTTATCAATCAACAATTTATTGAGAGTTGAGGTATTGATTTGTGAGGACGGGTTTAAAATGTTAAATTGATTTGTATTGTAACAGATGTATTTAGAAGCAAAAGAGTTGTGTAATGTGCACTGAAAGTGTGGTAATTTCATGGCACTAGTGGTTTCATTTCTTGGATAGCCGTATCTATATTTTTACTTTTTTTTGTTCCAACACGCAGGATGAAATAATACGAATGTCAACCCTGCAGCCTCAGATTGAACGGCTAAAGGCTCAAAGTCAAGCACTCAAAGAGAAAGAACAAGGACCAGTGTTTCTGGATGCTGACCTTGCTGCTTTTACCAGCCATTTCAGACAAATATTTGCTGACATGCATGCCAGAGAAAAGCAGCTACAGACCAGTAAGTGTTCTTGACAAGAAGTCAATTTGCCTGGCTAGCACACATAGCATAGGTCTTTGCATTTTGCTTTCCCAGTTTTGTATTATCTTTTGTGATACTAAACCATGTAGTGCAATTCAGGTGCTCTTTTTGCAATTGAGTTATTCTTTCAAACATTACCAGTTCATTCCATATTGTATATTAAGGAATCAAGGGAAGGTACACTATTGAGAAGCAAGGCTTCCACTCAGTGTAGCTCTGCCATCAAACTTCCTCTTGTTAGTATGTTTATGGACAGATTCAGTGAATTTTTTGGCACCATAAAACTGTCATTTTTTATTTGTATTATAAGACAAGGCAGTCCATCTCAGTCAGTAGAGAGGAAAGACAGCTTAATTACAGGAGTGAATCTGCTCTAGATTTTCACAGAAAAGAATTTAATTCCATAAATCCCATCAAAGGGTGTAGCCACCTTAGCATATCTAGTTTTTTACCAAGTGGCCAACTCTTATTTGCAGCACATGACTGCCAGTTATAACATTATGTGTGATGATTTTAGTAAAATGAATTTTTCAAAAGGGGCAAAACTTCCTATACCAAAATAGGAAGTTAACGATTCCTAATTAATGATACATAGCATATCAGTAATTACTGTATACTTTCTCTATTAGCTTATGAAATTTTAAAATGTATCAAACAAAAAATTACTAATTTAACTTTTCTCAACAACAAAGATATTATTTGCCCCTTAAACCACTGATATCTCTAAATTATTATAGTGATTTAAAATTTGACATAGTGCTAGCTCCTTCTAGTGGATTTTTCTAATATTCCTCCTAAATTCTTTCAGAGTCTTGGGTATTGTTTTTTCAATACTACATTACTGCACTGCTGTAGTTATTTTATGTATGTCCACATATGCAAGCTGAAGAGGTGATGATGCATGGGAGAAGAGAAGAAATAAAATGCAAGTGTTCCATAGCAAGTGATGAAAGAATGAATTGCAAAAATTTAACATTTAGGAGTCTAAAGTTTTTTCCTTACTATAAATTCAAGTTGAACAATGGGCAAGATGTAAAAAACCATTGACTGTGTTTTATATGCTGAAATCAGTTGCCATTCTCCCAACAGAAGCAAAGTGTAAATATTGGCTTCTTTATGATTTCTTTTCTGTCTAGACTTCCATAATTGTTTGGTTTCCATGTCAAGTTTTACTGTAGTGAGAGGTCCTGAATGAACCAGTTGATGAGTCCAGGAAGGTAAACAGTGTTCACTGCCTGACCTGTGATGCCATGGGCTTAGTAAAGTCCTTCGTGGGCTGCAATAAGCTCCTCCAGTGCCCTGCAGGAGCAGCTGTCCTGAGGTGGAAGTATTGACCAGGCTGGGGAGAGTCTTCTGTAATGCAAGAGAACAGAAATTTCCATCAGTGCCCTGGACAGTTGTTACTACTTTTCTTGTGTTGTACAGATGAGCCATTTTCTGTGTCCTTATTCTGGCCTTACTTTAATAGACAACATTACAATTTTGTTAGACTACTTTAGATCTTTCCATCTTCTATTTATATAAAGTATTTGTAATTAATTCTTTCCTACAAATGGAAAAGTCTCCTGAGGACTGAATGGTGTATTGCAGATCAGTTGTAGTATTTTTTCTTTTCATTTTCCTTCCTATTGATAAAACCTACATTTGTTTAAAAATATTTTTCTTTTTTGATTCATGATTAGGGTTTATTTTTATATTAAAAATATATATTTTAATATAAAAATTTTGGCCATTTAATTTAATAAAATAATTTAATATAAATTATTTTTGGCCATCATAGAACATTTGTTTATTTTGTGAGGGGTTTTTTTTTGTTTTTCGTTAAAATTCTGTTTTCTTTTCTGATGGATAAGGATATTTAACTGTTCTAGTTTTCAAGGGATTTTTTCCCATAAAAACAGTTTTCTCTAATTTTGAGGATTGTCTCATTCAAATATTTTTTTGTTTGGTTAGATTTTGATTGTGATAGCTTTTTAGTTTTGGTTTTGTGTTTGTTTTTTTTTTTTTTAACATTTAAGACTACTTAGTAGTTTCTCTCTGCTTCACAGTAAATTGGTCAATAAAATACTACTAAAGACTAACTCAGATTTTCTTGCATGTTTTTTTTTCCATGATTTGATAAGCATTTCCAGTTATAAAACCTAATTTAAATTCTGAGACTTATTTGGTGAAGTTTTTTTTCATTATTTTGTGGTGCTGTTTATGAAAGAGATAAAACCTCATAAAATATTAAGAAATATGACCCCATTTTTCTCACTTTATAGAATGTCTGTATATCCATATGTTATTTTGGAATGTGATCTATCTAGCATTCCAGCTGTCTCTTCTCCCCAAACACATTTAGAGTAATGCCTAGAATATTGGTATATAGAAAGAATAAAGGTCAGACTAAGCTTAAAACTGTTCAGTAATCTACACAAGGGAGTGAAATGGACAATGCTGGCAATGATTCCAGTATGAATAACATGATTTCCCATGGAGATTCTTAGATTTTGTAATGCCCCAGTGAAAAATGAGTGTTTGTACTCTATATTTGGTTGTGTTGAAATTAACTGCTGCTATGTCAGAGAGATTTCTAGGGATCAGCCTGGTCAGCCTCCTGTTCCCCTGAGGCCAGAGAGAGCTGACAGTCAGTGTCAGGTAAGTGAATACTCCATGGTTCCAACTTCCTCCTGGTGGCAGCTGATTCATTCCAGCACTCCTTTAGCTCTGTCACTGAACTAAATTCCGTTAAGGTGCTTCTGCCTTTCAGTCTCGCATTGAATTTTTATCCAGTCCATGGCCTTGATTGAGATCCATGTTCTCATTGAGATACATGTGCTTCAGAGGGAACCTGGAAAATCATTAGATTTTTAGCAAATAACTTAAAAAAAAGGCTATTTTCATAGGTAAAACTGAAAGTATCAAGATGGAAGAAGCAAAGAAAAAGTCATATTTATTTCCATTTTTGTCTGCTTCATAAATTTATGCACTGTGATTTCCTTTCAAGTTCTGATTGTACCTTTGCAGAATCAGTAATTCCCAAAGGTGAAGTCATCATTGGTATCATTGCTGTTGTTATTATTAATGATAAGTTATTCATCTGCATTCAAATGATGCTTCACCTGTTTATTTCAGGAAGTACTTTAGAAAGTTTTTGCCTTCTGTATCATGTCAAGATTCTTTAGACTTTTTATTTACCCATGCCATGCTTTAAATTATTTTGCATGCACATCATAATTCTCTCTAATCCATTAGCACAGTATTTTAGAGTATTGGATTGCATAGAGCTCATGTAATTCAAACTTGGCATAATTTTATAAGATAATAAATGTATAGGATAAGTAATTGTAACAGTATGATGACCATTTAGGGTTTTAGTCTATAATTATTCTGCTTTGGTTAAAACTTTGGATTGCTAACTTATTTTGATGCTTTAAGTGCATTGGAAATGGGTTATAAATCGCAGTGAAATTGTAATAATACATAAAAGAATCTCTTACAAATCATTGTATACTTGAGGAAGGAAAATTTTAAGTAAGTGTCTCAAAAGCCTCATAAAAATAAGTTTTATTTAAGACCTGAACTGATATTTAGTGGCAAAAATACTCATTGCTGTTTGATTTTGAGGGGTAAAGTTTGCTTAACCTTCTTTAAATGTGTCTTTCAAGCTGAGATACAGCTCAGATGTGTGTGAGAATTTATTGTTTTAATAAGTAGCGTGCAAGCAATTTATTTTCCTTTTTTTCTCCCCATCCATTTCCTCCGGTAATTATTTTTTATTTAAATCAAGATCAAAAGGACAAAGCAGCCTGTGAAATGAATGTGTATGAGATAATGTCCTCTACTCTGGAGGTGATTTTATCCCTTTCCTCAGTGGTAAAAAATAATATTTTTATGGATGACAAATAAACCCACCTAAAATATAATTACATCTTTAAAAAATATTTACTGTTACAAAACATTCTGTAGAACTGGAGAAGGGCTTCCCTGGAAGTGTTCAAGGCCACGTTGGATGGGGCTTGAGGAACCTGATCTAGTGGAAGGTGTCCCTGCCCATGATGGAGGCTGGAACTGGATGATCTTGAGGTTCCTCCCAAACGCTCTGTGATGTTTTTATTCCCTTCTGTTTCTTTCAAGAAATTTATAACAAAGAGAATTGTGGAAGTCTTAAATAATTTGCATAACATTGGTCAAGTATTACACAGATTCCTTATGAGACTTTCTGTTTAAAAACGTAGGAGAAGGGAATCATAACTTTTATGAATAAAGACCTTGATGAATTGGTTCAAGTATTTGTATTAAAAAATAAGTAAAACTAAGTTGTGAAAACACCAGCCTGGTTTTAAATTGCATTTACTACTGAAGAGATTTTTATTGGAAATACATGAAGTTCAGTCTTGTTAATTTATTTCAGGGAATAAGTCTTTACTAAAATAGTCCATTAGATTAAATTTATTGCCTTTCACTATGATGTGATGAACAGTGGGATTTGTAATGACTGCAAGAGGAGCACATTACAACCAATCCAGTGTGATTTGATAGTTGTGGAGATAATTGTATTTTCATTTCCTTTCTGATCTGGGAAAATATTTTTGACTGAAAAATCTGGTCACAAAACACAAGGAAGAGGTGAGGAAAAGCAAATGAAGTATTTTACATACTTGGAAAGCTATTTTGACATGTTTAAATAGTTCTATGTATTAGAAATAATTTCTAACTAACTATTTGAATATTCTGTTTCCAAATGTATGTACTTTCTCTAAAAGAAATATGCAGGTGCAAATGTATTTGCCTGTCAATTCTCAGGGGTTACCATGTCAGTCACAGCAAAATGCATTTCCTACAAGTGGAATAGATTAATAGAAAAACATTTTTACCTTCTGGGATGGAAACTATATTCTGATATTTCACAGTAATACATTTTTAATTTCCCTCTGTGATATTTTGTAGCAGTTCTGTCATGGACCTAGTTTTGCTGTATCTGAACTAGGCCCATATTGAGGACATTCTAGATCTTTCTTATTGCCAATTGATTTTTTTATTTTTTTTTAGATAATAGAGCAGAAGCCATATTAGTGACCTTTGCTTATTGTGTGGACTTTAGTCCATAAATATTAGTATCACAAAGCAAATTTTAAGATAAAAAGATGTCTCGAGTGTTGGTTTATGTTATTAGCATGGGGAATTTAGAGATTCATATTGCCCAGAGAGAGGACATAAATGGGTTAGATTATATACACAGTTATAACTGGCTAATGTGAATCCCCCTTTGGGAGATTGACTGAATTCTTGCCATCGCCATCATGTGCTACTAAAATAATAAAGGCTCTTAAGTGCCATCCTAAAAGTTAATCTTCTCCCTTGTGGATGAAAATGCTGACACATTGTCTATCTTAACAAAAGAATCAAAAAGTATTTCATTACTACTAATCTATAGTAAACTGGAAAAGTTTAGTGAGAAAACTATGGTTACACTCAAGGGTACTTTCTAAAGTTAGTATTTAATAACCAAATTGTGAAGATTCTAGTTTGATTAAGTCAACATCTGTCATCCCATTCGAACTCTTATTGAGTCCATCCAGTATTAGAAAATATAACTCATTACAACTGAATAAGATGTTTGCAGTGTTTGGATGGTTTTAAAATTTTTGTTATTATTGGCAAAGTTGCAGGGTAGGAGTTTGATGCAATTTGATGGCCTTTGCTGTAGCAGTTTTTACCTGCTCTGAGGTACTTTTCAGGACTACCAAAAATAGCTGTACTTTTACTTAAATGCTTGAAGTTATATATTAGTCATAAGATTTCTTTTTTATTTAAAGGGCAAAATTAGTTACAGAAGTAAAACATTACATCACAATACTGAACTTCATTTCATATTTCTAAATAAAATTGCAGTTAAAGAGTTTTATAATTCTTCAGCGTATCTGCGCTGCTGCAATTATACCTCCATTCATTTGGAGTGAAGGGCTTAAATGTATATTCTATTCTGAAGTAGTAATTGTTTGGATTGAATGAGTCAAAGACAATACAAATTTCACTAAGGAAATAAAAGATTTTAAACGTTACTGGATGAGATGTAAAATGTTTGCGTTTGCTTTTCCGAGAATATATTACTACTGATTTCTGTCTACAAAAATACCTCACAAAGGAAGAAATTCTTGTCTTTCCTGGTACCAAATCCTATCTGTTGTAAATCCCCAGATATATGTGATAAATCACATCAGCTCTTTTATGAGAAAAGCTTGCCATACAATGTGCAGCTTTTGGGAAGCTGTTATGGTATCTGACTGGAAATGTAAGTTTTTTTCACGTGTCATTCTTTTGATCAACTAAAAAATTAGAGAAAAATCTGTACATTCTGCCAAGCACTGCTATATGATAAGCAAGCTTGCACTTAAAAATTTTAACTGTGTTGTTTGTCAAAACTGCTTTTTGGACAGCTTCATTATTTTTCAGTACATTTCTTTGTGAAACACCAGAGAATATTGAGGAGGATACTGGAGATACAAATGGGTGCAACTTTT
The DNA here is from genome assembly GCA_013400315.1 of Bombycilla garrulus. NCBI lineage: Eukaryota > Metazoa > Chordata > Aves > Passeriformes > Bombycillidae > Bombycilla > Bombycilla garrulus. The sequence continues at coordinate 62,187 of VXBU01010696.1, read as the reverse complement.
TTTGAGCTCTTATAACTCTTCATTATTATGAAGAAGTTGGAAATATTTCAGTTCCAACCAGCCATGCTATTTGTCTCTACATTTTTCAGGGAGTATAGAGGCAACTGTTGTTGATGGCAGAGGGAATGTATCTGCTAATGAGTTGCTCATGTGTGTGCCAGATGTTGTCTATTTGCAGCAGCTGTAATGTTGGCACAATAAGCACAGCTCAATAAAATTCAACTTTATTGTAGAAGGAAGATTAATTTTCTAAGCTTTAAACAGATGTCTTAAATGGAACATTTTACTTGAACAGAAACATTCAACAGAAAAATGGGCCATAAAAGGGAAACCTAGCTCCTAATACATTTCTGAAATTAGATTTTGGGTGAAGTACAATGGTTTGTCTATTGATCTCTGAACAGACATATTTAAAATAGTTGTCTTGGTCATATAAGTTGTTTTCTGACCTATAATATTTCAAAATATTTTTGCTTCCAAACTTATTTTTTATAGTTCTGATACACACTGGCCTGTTTCAATCTCTTGCCAAACCACCATAGATTTCAATAAGGCTTTGTCTTTTATCAAGTGTCTTCTGTCAGCAAAGCAAATAGTGAAGCGAAAAATTGTTTATTTCCTTCCTTCCTTCCTTTATTTCCTTCCCTTTTTTTCCCCATTGAATGTAGTTTTTGAGAGCTCGCCTCCTGCACACTACAAGGAGACAATGAACACCATACTTGCGTGGATGCAGCAGTCAGAAACTAAACTCTCCATGCCTCAGGTTGCAATTGCTGAATATGAAATCATGGAGCAGAGACTCAGGGAGTTCAAGGTGAGTGATCAAGATGTGGACACAAATCCCTCAACTGAGAAGTTTAGAACAGAACTCTAAGCTGGTACCTGAATCTGCCAGAGCCTGTCTATCTTGTGTAAATGATGCTCATTTCAGTTTTAGGCCAGGGCTTCAGGAGATGGTGGTTGCTTGCTTATATTGATTCCTGAAATTAAAGAATTTAAAATGATGTTCACCATTGAAAGCAATTTTAAAAGATATTGAAAATTTTAAGGAAAAGCCCTTGTTTTTCCCCATGGTATGTAAAATATTCCTTTGATGATAGCTCTGGTAGTAAAATATAGATTTAGGTAATTTCATTTTCCAGTGCTGACATGAAAATGATTCTGATTTGCAAAATGCAGCACAGTCTTTTGACAAATTTCCTGTCAAATTTACAAGTAGACATAATGTAGAAGAAATTTTGCCAGTGGGTAAAAACCTTCCCTGTATCTCAATGTCTGATAGCGTTTCTACTCTTGGATGGCTAATGAACATATTGTTTGATGCATATTCAGAAATAAAAAGTAGAATATAGAAAAAAAACTAGATAAATTAAATTTGGGCTGAGAATTGCGAAAGTTTTGAGAAGTTATAAAAAGTGTTATATCACAGAATCAGTTCTGTTAAGTTTATTCTTTTTCTCCATGTTTTAGTTCTTTTGAAAGTGTTGTCATCAGGGCCATATCAAATTCCCATCTCAAATTAATGAAATGTATGTAAATCACATCTATTAACAAGTATAAATACCTCTGGTTATATTCTCAGTTCAACTAAAAAAAAACCTACTTACTACTTCATATGGGAAAACCTGTTCTAAGTTGCTCAGTAAGTAATGCTATTGTGTGTTTTTGCAGAGGTGACCTCAATGTCTTGCCTGTGTTGGTGAAAAAAAAATAATTGCCCGGCACATAAATTGGGGTTCCACTTCTTATTCACAGGCTCTACAAAGTTCTCTGCCAGAGCAGCAGAAAGGCCTGAGCTATCTCAGCACAACTGTGGAAGAGCTGTCCAGGAAGGCCCCTGCAGAAGTCAGTCAGAGGTACCGATCAGAGGTGGAGGTGGTCCTTGGCCGCTGGAAGAAGCTCTCGGCACAGCTGGCCGAGCACTGCCAGAAGCTGGAGGAGCACATAACCAAACTCCAGAGATTCCAGGTTAGTCAAACTTTCTCAGCTTCATCTTATACGTGGTGGCTTGTTGCTCTGGGACTAGGGCAGAACACATTTAGGTACTTAAGAAATTAACACCTAAGTGAGATGATCAAAACAGTAAAAAAATACATTTAAATGTCTGCTTGATTTTGATGGGTGCAAGATTTTACTTCGAATTCTTATTTTGTGGCTGTTTCTGCCTATGTTGTTTCATTAGCAAAAAGCTTTAATTTCAGTAAAAATTGCAAATAATGTTCCCCTATTTCCTTTTTCAATGTAGCCAAAGCACTTATTAATGAATCTGAAGTAGCTGTACCATATTGACTTTAATGAATTCACTTACATAATTAAAGTCATCTGTAATATAGTAGTGCCTTGGCAGCAGTGTCCAGAAAGCAGAAGTTATTTCATGTATTTAGAATGGCAGCATTGGAACCTCACCTGGGTGTCTGTAGGGCTGCTTCTCGCTTTTTGCAGGGCTCTTTCTCACTTTTTCCTTTCCTCCTCTGTCTGTCTGACATTTTCACCCTTTTTTAACTACATTGTCACTGATCATCACTAGCTCATCACGGCCGTGTCCTGTGGCGCTTGTTTCCACAGGAGGAAGCTGAAACTGTCCATGTCCAGCACAGGACAGCACCTGTTCTCTGCTCACAGATGCCACCCTACTCCCAAAAACAGTGCCACATGAAAAAAGCAAGACACTTGGTTTAAGAAATTCAAACTTTTGTATTTTCCCCTTTTCTCTCCTCTGTCTCCCATCTCCACTCCCACCCCTTTGCCAAATTAAGAGGTTTTCCCACTGCTCTTAAGAAGGTCCTGAACCTCATGACCATGATCTGTAGAACATGTATTTTTAAAGCAGCATTGCTGAAATCACGCTGGTACACATCTAATAAAAAAGTCATTGTCTTTTGAGCTTGTTGAATGACTTCTCATCAAGATTATTGTTTTAGCTGTTGTAATTTATGGAATGTGTCAGTATGGGATATGATGAAATCAGTGTTCATAAACAAAATGCATTTACAATCTGATTAAAAATGTGAGTCATACATTTGATCTTCATTGGTAGCAGAAGACTAATCTCTTTTTAGGTAAATCCCACCAGATCTATATTTTACCACACTAATGAACTAAAAGTATTCTTGTAATGGTATTACAGTTTCATCATGATGTATGATTCTGAACTATTGTTACTGTTGGATAATGGAATGCACAGTGGTGTGCATTCAACAGTGTTTTGGTAATTGCCGTTTTGGAGTATACAGATAATTTTCATATTATTAATTTTCCGTGAGAGCCTGAATTTTTTAAGTGTATCAGTCACATTAGGGGAATTTTCCCTTCGTTTAATTGTCTCATATTAGTTATTAAAGTATATTTGTATACATTTTGAGACACAATGTCTATTTTAACATCCTTTTTATGCTTTAATTCAGCTTTGCATTCAGCATGTAATGTCCATATGTATTTCATTGGTGATGAAAATAGTTTGATGAAAAAATGCTTGATAATATACCTTTAGAATTTTTGCCATATATTTTTTTTTTTTATATGTGCATCTGTTTACCTAAGATGGGATTTTAAGGTAATTTTAAGGGGTATTTTTTAAATCACGTTCTACTTTTAAAGTTATTAGATTACATATGTAATGTTGTCTGGACAGGTAACATTCCCTCTATTCAGGTATTTGATGTTCAATTTTTTTTTTTAATTGCAAGAGTTAAATAAGGACTATGGAAATAAGATTACTATTCTAGTGCCATAAACAGTAACTGAGAGACTTTGAAATGACTCATTGAGTCATTGTGATTTTAGTTTCTGAAGAGAATCTCTCCCAGTTACACTGGCTTTTTCCATTCTGAATTGTAAAGGTCTTTTTCTGTGTTGTGTTCTGGTAGAAAAATAGGCACTAGAGCATATAACTTCCAAAGGGAGTCTGAAGTTTAAATGAAAGCACAGAACATTTGATAGGTGAGCCTGAATTAAATGCCAAGTATGAGTAATCCGTAGAAGGAACCAAAGAGAAAGCATGCAGTATCCAAACACAAATGGTATCTAGAAGGCATAAATTTGAGAGCTATAAGATTGTCTGCTCTTAAACGCATTAAACTTGGTCAGAAATGGTCAAAGGGCAGGTTGAAGTGTTGATGACAGACTCAGGTAAAATTGGTTTTACTTGTTTGCTGTGTTTGTATTTTCAGACAGTTCAATAATGTTTAAATTGCATTGCAATGAGCTTTATTGTAGTGTCAGGATGAATTAAACTCTCGCCAGTCAGGTTTTGTGTGATGCAATGAAATGTCTTTTTAATATACAGAATGACACTAGAACACTGAAAAAGTGGATGGCTGAAGTAGATGTTTTTCTGAAGGAAGAATGGCCTGCCCTTGGAGACTCAGAAGCACTGGAAAAGCAACTTGAGCAATGTACAGTGAGTATTACCTGCCTGCTTGGCAATTAATCAGTTCTTCTCTGTGAGATGAGCTCATACAGATGTTACACAAATGATTACTGTTGCTAAAAATAAATTCATATAGGAAGGGGATTGCCTTCTGCAGTGTATCTAAACCTTTTGCATGTCCTGGGTTTGAAGGAAAATTCAGGTAAAACAAGGAAACTTTAATACTAGAAGGAGGAACACAGTGACTTCTATTTTTTATGTATTTATAGCAGGATCAGACCATCAAATACAGGAAATAATATGTAAATAATCTCTAAAGTAAACTGTTTATTTACTTTGTTGAGCTTATGAATGTTGCTTTTTTTATATTTTTTTTTTTTGGTCTGTATAATCAGTGCCAAAAGGTTTTTTTTTTTTCTGTATCTCTTGTTCATGTGATTTACAAACTTTTCTGACTGTACAAAAGGAACTTGCAGGTATTGTGAGTTATATCCACTTTTTTTTTTCATGAAACCTACAAGTTCCAGGTTGTTATTCCAGCAGAGTTTTAAAGCATCATGAAGTATTGATAGTTCCATCACAGGGTTTACAAATTCTTCTCCCTATCCCAAGAGAGTGTGTTAGTGCAGTGAATCTTGTAATTCATGAGGGCCCCTGTCTATATGCTCAGTGAAATTTACAAGTTCTGTAAATGTTCTGGCAGGATGTGTATATATATTGAAACATACACAGTGATGTTACAGAACTGCAAGTTCTCTCATACTTTCTCTTAGATGTTATTTAAATAAGAATTACCATTATTTTGCACCATTATAATGGAATGTTCTTTCAGAAATTTGAAAAAGACATCAAGGTATTTCTCATGTTTTCAACCAACAGCAGGGAAGCATTTTAAGAGATATGTGTATTTTAATATAATATATGTATATATTTATAGTGCATACATAACATTTAAAAATTACATAATTTTATTTGGTATACAATAGTTTGCCACATTACAGCTGCTCGTTCCTTTTTAATTTCTTTTCATAGATAAGTCTGTTGATTGTGCTCATTTGACTGGAAGTCTGGACCCCAGACAAGTGAGAATGTCATGCAGACACATTTTCATGGGGATACCATATCTAAAACTTTGTGTGAATGCTGCCTGCGTAATCTTCTGTTCTTCCTTTAGGCTTTAGTAAATGATATCCAGACAATCCAGCCCAGTTTGAACAGTGTTAATGAGATTGGGAAGAAAATGAAGAGTGAAGCAGAGCCAGAATTAGCTTCCAGAATAGAGTCAGAGCTAAAAGATCTCAATGCTCAATGGGACCACATTTGCCAACAGGTACCAAGTCTCCTGCTGTGAACCTGCTGGTTCTTTTAAAGTTAATCATCAGGGTTCACATTGGCAGAATTTATTCTATATATATGCAGTAGATATGAAACTGAATTTATTCATATTAATTCAATTAATATTTTACAGAGTGTAATTAAGCCTGTAGCAGTATATGTAAAGTATATTTATTTATATTATAACACAATATCTTACTATTTTTATAAAAGAGGTATATACTAATATATTAGATCTAAAAGCAATGTGGTTTATGACTCCTGCAAAACTAGATTTTTGAAGGTGTTATTTAGGCATTTGCCAAAACAATCGAAATCTGTACTTAGTTTAATGTTTTCTTCTGTGTTGTTGAAATTTCATGTCATTACTCCATTACTCTGGATGAAAAAAGACATTAAAGCAGTGAAGGGTTCATAATTCAGTAACTCAC
>VXBU01010696.1:33768-45871 GCA_013400315.1 Bombycilla garrulus | reverse complement strand
AAAACAAAAAAAAACAAGCTAAGATTTCTGCCTTTCTTAACAGACCCTTCTCCATGAGCTATAGCTTATAAGCTAATTAATGAATTCTGCATTTGACATAAATGTACCCTATTGTAAATGTCCTATAATTTTCAAAAGGCGTTGTTCAATTATTCTCCCAGAGCCCAACTACTGAGTACTGCCTCAACAACATTATTTGCTTTTAAGTTCATAACTAACCAATATCTTAGTAACTGTATGTGTGACTGATGTCATTAAGTAGATGAAATGTATTATTTAAGCAAAAAGTAGCAATATCTATAGATATAACATTATAGCATTCAACATCAAAGAATTAACTATGGTCCTTTCCCTTAATACTGCATTTTCTATGGATAATATGTAATGTTGCTATTTCCTGCATTTACCATTGAACTTCTGTAAATTGTAAGCAGGTTCATGCAGGACATCATATCACAAAAGGTATTATGTTCATCATAAACCCACTAAAAATCTATAAAAACCCTGTAGAGACTTGTCTTGAAAAGACTTAAATAAAAAAATGTATTCCATTTTTTTTTCATTTCTCTTTCATTCTGATAGTGCCTAACAGCAGGTTTTTTTTTTTCTCTAAATTAGTTTTCCTTGATATCTGTCAACATTTTTCTGGCTCAGAAATAATTAAACAGTTGTTTATTGAGATTTTCTATTTAACAATTAACTGTCAGCCACTTCTCTTTAGAGACCAAAGCCTTCAGCTTTACTGACTATGATCTTATAACAAAGCTGGAGCTTCTTGTTATGTTCTCCGACCCAATTACACACTTAAATGTTTTACAGCTTTACAGTGTTAAGCAATCTTATCTTTTTTTCCACAACAAAATAGAAAATCCATAATATTTCAGGGAACAAATGAACCACCCAGAATTTCATAAATTAAAATATTTTTATATCATAAATGTTTAAAATTTCAGCTCTGAACTATCACATCTTTAAAAAAATTAGACCCGTATAGATTTTCACACAGATCTGAGTTGTAAGGACAAATTTGAAACTCAGGTCCACACATGTAAGTGTGTAGTAGGACTACTCCTTTTTGTAAAGCATTCTAATGCTTGTGCCCACCAACAACTCTTTTCTACTGAAAGAGAAGAATGTGGCTTCTCAGTATTGTGGCATTCCCCTTGATTGAATTTATTCAATATTCTGCTATGCCAGTGGTAGTACCAGGGGCCTACTTAGTGAAAAAAGATTAGATCTTTGAATCAACTATTGTGTAGTGGAGAAATATGTTACATTACATGAGTGTATAATCCCTTTTATAAGATTATTTTCTTTCAATTTTTTGTGGGAATTCAATGAGGTCAGGTATGAGCTTGACTTTAGATGAACATGCAAGACAGGGTCAATTTCCAGTAAGCAATACAGACAAAAAAATTAAAGTAGCACCCACTTGTATCTGAGAAAATCACCACAACTCTCAAGGTACTATTTCTCAAGATTCAGCTGTGTGTATCTTCTCCCATTGCCAAAATAATTCCTCTCTCCTACTGCTGCATTCATGTCTTGGTCTGACATAATCCATTCATTCACTTAACCTGTTCACAGCTTTGGGAAAAGATGTGTGCTTTCAGCTGTCTTGGAAGATGCAAAATGTCACGCAGGTTCTCAGGCTGTAATCAAATTCCCTCTGAGGACAATGGAAGGAGAAATTTTTGGCTTTCTGTGTGTGTTGTGTACACATAAAGACATCACAAGCATGAAAATATATTTATCTGACTTTATATTCTCTTGAAATACAAGTGTAAAAAATCAGTCAGACTCTGTCAAGGATTTGTTGTATTTTTTTTCTTAAGCTTATCTGCTGTAATATTTGATCAATGAGTCTGGGAATCTTTTATTTTTTTTCCAGCTGAATTCTGAAATGGGGTTTTGATATACATAGTTTCTGATGATATCAGTATGAAGACAACTTTTCAATCACCACTTATTCTTTATAGAATTTTAAGTCTTTGGGAATTTGCATACATTCTACTACTGCCTTGGATGCATGCACTCTGCTTCTCAGGCTGTCAACAAATGTTTCTGTACTTAAACAAGTCCCTAATTCCAAATGGTGGTTAGCATGGGACAGCCTTTAACAGAGGTTCAAAACTTCAGGTGTTGCTATAAAACAGATAGATTTAACACCAAATTTGTGTCCAATATTTTGAATTCTCCAGAAATTGCAGACACTTATTTGGATGACTCATAAGAACGGAACTTTATCAGTGTCTTATTTTAAATGGTGAGCTTCTCTGCAAATAAGGACCCTGCAGCCCTCGGGGGAATGGATTCTGCAGGTGTGTCAGTCCTAACCACAGAGATCAGTAACTGCAGGGAAGTTCTTCCATGGTTCCTCCATGCTTCCAGGAGGATGACCTTACCCATTAGATGTAGAAAGCTACTTATCCTGTTTCTGATCTAATGTGTCTTTCAATCTACCCCATAGTGACGCAAATGGATTGACAGAGTCTGTATCTCAGACAGGCTTACAAATCAGTAGTAAGTAGTGCCAAGATAAATGGAAGGTTTTTAAATTCAGCTGTGGTTTTTAAACTCAATGCTTTGAACAGGCTGAGAAGACTTTTATGTTAAAATCTCAAATCAGATGAATACAAAAGTCATTTAAGTAGCAAGCCTTAGTACTGCAGTAGGGTAATAATACCTTGGTGGTTTAGGTGCTCCCATTAACACTGACAGCATGAGTCTGATATGTAAAGCTGCTCAGTTCCAGAGAAGGCTCCTGGAACTTGCAGTGATATGAGATTATCTGATCCGTTGTTTTGAAATAGCACAAAGCAGCTTACAAAAACAAATATAGAAAATACTGGTTGGATCCCTATCCTTTAACTAAGTCAAACGGCTAGCAAGAATGCTCACAAGAAATAATCTTCTTCATTTGTTATACATGAAGCTCTATAAGAATCTTAGCTCCATGAAGAAGGTACAGATATATCAAATATTCTCACTGAATTGCTGAGAGTTCAAGACAAGAGTGTTGTAATGGGTATGAAATAAAATTAAAGTATAGCTGGCTTACTAGAGTGAAAAAGTGCGATTAGACTTGAAAAATGGCAGCATACCTAGCAGTGTTATTTAAGTGTGCTTGCTTTCACCTTGGATTCATGCCAAATTAAGTTAGTCACCTTATTTTGTGGGCAGCAATGTGGCTGAAACTTGTACACAGAAAAAGTGTGTTGTATATGAAGCTGTTATTGTGTGCTTTGTATAAAGCAGAAACTCTGCTAGGCAATATCTGGGGTCTAAATAAAATATGAGTCTCTGTGTAGACACAATGACAGATGGAAGAATGTACCAGGTTATTTATTACCTGATAAATGCCTTATTAAAGTGTTGCAAATAATATTTAAAGCTGACTAATTTATGTGAAGTGTTTAATATATGTGTGTGCTATGGACAACTTGGATGGAGAATTTATTGTCCTGATTTGTTAAACCATAAACTGAGCTCCTCTGAAAGGAAAACATCCCTCTCCAAAAAAGGACTGTGTAAAAAGCCGTGGTGACATTGCTGGTGGAATAGAAGCAAGATTCAACTTTTTAATTTTTTTCCCACAGAAGGAAGAAAGTAGGCATTGCCTCTTCTAAACAGCTATTTATTCTTCATATAAGAGGAATCCAGCTCAACACAGTCTTTATCCCTCTCACTTACTGAGATGGATTGCTTTGGATAGGATTGTGATGACAGTAACCCTATTCTCAGTAAACAAAGTCTCTTGAATTATATAATAAGATCAGGAGGACCTCTCTGCCTCAGAAAGACAGCACTGTCAGGATGGTTTGCTTATGCAGCTTTGCCATCTTGCACTCTGAATAGAAATCCTCAGTTTACACATTGTTTTTTTGGAATCTTTCACTTTTTAGAACTTGTCTGTGCAATCTGGGTGTTTGTTTCATGACGAGGAAACTGAATGGGTGGCAAAAAGATGCGCAATTTATCCTACAGAAAGGTGGATGAGCGCAACTCAGGAGTCCTGTGTCTCATTCTTTGCCTGAATTTCTTTGGGGAAAAAAATGTGTGGAAAACAATGTATTATATGCACTATTACTGTGAATGCTGATAACATTGTCATTGTTTCTAGGCCGTGAGAAGACAGAAGAGTCTTGAACAGAGTATTCAGTCTGCACAGGAGACTGACAAAACCCTGCGCTTGATCCAGGAGTCTCTGGCTGCTATTGACAAGCAGTTAGCAGCCTACACTGCAGACAGGGTGGATGCAGCACAGGTCCCTCAGGAGGCACTGGTAAGTTATACACAGGTTGAGCTTACGTGTTTACTAGTTCTCTTTATCAGCCAAAGAGTGTTTGGTTGTCCCTCAGCCTCTCATTAAAGAAGGATTTGCAAGGTTATCAGCATGAAAGTGCAAGCAAATTTTGTGTAGGATTACTTTGAGAAGTTTAAGTTACTCTCTTAGTAAACTCATATGTTCCTTCTTATTTCTATTATATACCAGTCCAGAAGATGTAAAGGATCATAAATGTCATGGAAGAGTATGCAATAATTTTTAAAAAGGCATGGATAAACAATGTGATTCTTTAAAATCCAGCTCCCATCCTAGAAAGAGGAAACTTATCATCACTACTCTTAGATGACTCTTTTTCAAGGTTGATTATGTGTTTTGTTTCTAAATTATTGAAACATAGACAACATTGTTAATTGTTTCATGATGTGCACAAAAATGTACTTATATTTAAATTTTTACAGCTCACCTAAGTTCAATAGAAAAAGATTTTCATAGTCTTTACATATGGTTTATTTATCCTTTTAAATAAAAATGTACATCTATTTATTTTTACTCTCTCTTTTTTCTTTTGTGAGGTTTGCTTTACTGCTGCATTAGGAGGGTAAGAATACGAAAGAAATAAAACCAAACATCTTTTCAATAAAACTATCCACACTCTAAATGTTATATGCCTCAACTTCTCTGTTAAATTTAGGCTGTCAGATTATGAAAATAAACAGGGAAAAAAGCTACAGGGAAGTTGAAAATGAGTGTTTTATAATTATTTCAGAAGAGGTACTAAATTATGAGTTTCTTGGCAAGCCTGTAGAGTTTTAAATAATTCTAAAAATTAATAATCTCATATGGAGTACCTTAGATGATCTTAAATATATTCAGAGATGAATATATGTAGCCCTGAAAATAATTTTTTCTCTCCTTAGAGAAATAAACATTACTATGTCTTTTGAATTAACATGTAGATGAATGTATCTTTCAGTTACTTTTTGTGTGTATGCAGTTGTAGCTACAGATATTTTTATGTGTATGTTCAGACTATAAATTCTATATTTGGAAAATAGGGTCACATCTGGTTTCAGTCTTATTTTGAAAATAATTTTTATCCTACTGTATTTTCTTCTAATTTATATCAATATAGTATCAGATTTAGAAAAATTGTTTCAGTTTAAATCCTAAACAGTGTTAGCTATCTGTTGACTCTTGAATAATTTTTCTTCTTCCTAGAAATATGGATGATGTCAGCAATTTTTAATGAGATAGAAATCAGCATTTTTAAAAGATGCATCAGTTTAATTTCTCATCTTGTAATTATATGAAGTGAATAGATAAGAAAAAAGTTATATGAAAATGTGCTTCTTTTTTTCTGGTGTGTTAGGACCCTTATATGTTTCACATGTCCCAGGGATGCATCTGACTTATGTGCATCGTCAGGTACCATATTGGGAATTACTACGCTGTGTAAAAGGAATTCAAAACTTCAAAAATTGAAGCAGCACGAAACCCAATCAACCAAGTGAAAGCACACTTTCATAAGAAAATTTCAACTCAGTGCATTTGAAGAACATATCATTTTTCTGGAGATTTTGTTGTCTAATGTCAGGTTCACCTGATTGTATTATATTCACTTCCGGAAAACCAGCATAGAGGCTGCTGAGTTTTTCCCTTTCATGTTTTTATTTTTATGGTGCCAGTGAGACCTAATGAAAAAATTAACAAGTGAACAGGTTTAATGCAAATATTGAAGTTCTCTGAAGTTCAGTTGTGAATTTTTTTTTAAATCCTTCGAGAGAAAGGGAATAAGCAATTGTTTTTATGTGGGTAGATAGACTGAGTCATTCCTCCAGCAAAGAGCCACCCCAGCCCGTGGCAGAGCAGGCACATCCTGAATGGCCATGTCTCCTGTGGAGCTTCTGCTGGCACCATTCTTTTGTAGAGCTGAAAACAAACAGTTCATTCATATGAGACGCCTACAACTGTGTCTGCACAGCTGGAATGGGAATCTTTCAGTCAGTGATGTTGCTTTCTGGGCAGGGATCAGTTTATCCATGCTGAGGGATTTAGCAACCCATTCAGCAATATATATTGCATTTCTAAAAGAACATATGGGGGAATTTATAGTTAGCTCCCAGCTGAGCTTGGGAACTCTGTGTTTGCTTCAAAAAATTCAAATCCATTTAGAACATTGACAGGAAGAATAATCATTGTTTCAGCTGACCAGAAATTAACCTGAGGAAAAACAAAAAACAACATTATATTTAGCTCCTCTTTTTAAGTGAAGTGATCAGTTTAGTTTATTCAAAACTTAACAGAAAGAAAGGGGAGTCAAACATGTGCTGCTGTTCAAATTATTCTTAGGATCACTTTTTGGATGTAAATTCTGTGTGCTTCTTACTCCACCATGTGGCGCTGAGACTTTAATGCTAGAGAGCCAATGTTACCTGAATTATTTGGGGTACAACCAAAGGTGATATATTCAGACAAAAAAACCTAATAGCAACTACACAGCTAAATCAATTCAGATTCCTCAAGGCCCAATTATGACAAAACCTTGAGTGAGGTAAATTCTAGAGCAGTATTCCAAAAAGAAAGATTATTTGTTAGTTTGCTTGATCTTATGATCCCAGTGGAAGAATTTTTTATATTTCTAAACTTACCAAAAAAATACAGAGAATGAAATCATCATCACAAGAATTTTCAGTTGGGGGCTTTTTTTAAGTATTCTTTAACTGACAGGACAAAATAAATCTGTACTGAAAATACTATATTTATATGACAAAATATTTTTCAAATAATTATTTGTAGCTTTGTTACTCAGTGATGGAAGCGAGAATTTGTACTTTTTATTTCTGTTTAGTCTGAGTGACTACATGAATATTTTTGCATTATGGGAAAGAAAATTGACTTATTTAATTTCTCACCTGTGTATGACAAATGATTTGCCTATTGTTCTCCCCAGTCAAAGTACATAAATTGTGGTGTGGAGAATAACTTAATACTACATTTTTGAAAAGTGCAAAAATAATCTACCTTTTCAATAAAATCCTTGGGTAATTTCAGTTCTTTAGTGATAAGCACTACATGCCTGGCTGTTTTCTAAGTGAAGGTGCCTATTACACTGTTTTTATAATACCTTTGTGCTTTATTCAAAACCAAAGTTAATGTGATGATACAATGTCAGAACAGTTGGGTTGTTTAAGATATTATTTGACAAGATGATGCCATGCTTCATTGCCTTCAGACTAACATTTTGGGACAAAGAACTCACAGTTGTCTACTTAGGAAAATGCTTAAGTTATCTACACTTCCCTTTCCTCTGCTGGAAATTTGTGAGGATTGTTTTGTTCAGCCATGTGTGGATCAGTGGTCAGAGGAAAGAGCTGATAAATGTTACTTAGAAACGTAAGCTGACATTTTGTTATATATTAAGTTTGAATACCTATACAGATTTTTTGTACTATATAAGTTGTAACTCTCTACACATCTCCATAGCATCTGAACACTGTTTTAACACTGTTTTAGCTGGATTTGTCATGTCCACCTTGCTCAGTATTGCCTTCTCAGTTATGGTTCTACGCTATTCTACCTTTCTTTTCTCATTTGGAGTCTCCAGTTAATATTTCTTGTAAGTTAGTGTCCATAACAAATCATGCAGTTTGAGTTAAGAATTACACGTATGTCATTTTTGCTGTAACATCATCTTCAATGTGTGTTATATGCTTTTATATATATATGAATAAAAGTTTTGCAAATTTCCTGAAAGATTCCCAGTGATGGCAAATGAGAATCCTTAACCTGCAGGACACAATAATTTATGCACAGTAGTATTGCTTGGTAACTTGCAGTACATTATATTCTGATATTCTAGAAATTAGATGAAGGCAAGTTTTGCTCTTTATTAAAAAATTCGAAAAGAAATAGACAGGAGCCACTGAGAAAAGAAGAGATGGGGATAATGCAAGAAAAAAATAGTGTTTTCTTATGGTTGTTAAGAAATTAATGCAATAATTTTTTGAGTCAGAAGAGACACAAAAGTTAAAGTGGTAATTTAAAAATAAAATTATAATGGACATCAAAGGCAGATGTTATAATTCCTTCATATCTGTTCATGACTGATTTAATTTTTCTTCCTGTTAGCAGAAGTAGCAAATTAAAAANAAAAAAAAAAGGTTTACTTGCTATAAGCCAAACTAACTTCTCTCTTAATCTTTCCTCCAATGTGTTTGTTCTCTCCAATTCCACATTTTGAAGTCTAAGAAGATGATGCTTCATCTCTCTCCTGCAGAGCAATTTAAAATACTAAGATGGAACAATCTCTATGCAATGTCCCATAATACATAATTGCTTAAACACTACTCTTATCTGTGCTGTGTTGTTCTGACCTATTCAGATAAGAACTGTTCAATTATGTGCTTTCCAGAGCGACTCTGAGATTGAACAAAGTAAATTGGAAAATGCAACCAAAAACCTGTTCATTTATGAGTCGGGGAAGCAAACTGTTGAAATACTGGGAGTGATGCAGTATATTCTTTAACATTCAGACTTGCTTCTTCCTTTCATATGTATTTCTAACATCCAAGATGTGAAAAAATTATTTGGCTTCAGGTGCTAAATAAATCACCATCTATTTGGTCTGCATGCAACACAAAAATGGAAGATAATCCTGTTACAACTCAAACACATTTCAGGGGGAAATTTTAAACTTAGACAAGGACAAAATAAATGCTCAACAATTAAATAAATCTTATCATCTTGATGGAATCATTCTTTTAATTGACTGGTTTGGTTTTCTCAAAAATTAAATATCATATTTAGAAAAATTCTATTATTTGCTCCAGATGTTTCTGGCTCTTCATTAAGTAGCACTTTTAAGGAGAACTCAAGATATGAAAAATCAAAAATATATAATTACAATAATTTTAGAAGAAAAAAAATCATCTAAATTTGGAGCTTTCTGCTAGATATTTTGGATTACAAATACTTTGCTTTAGAAAAGTCATATACATTCTTGCAATTAAACTTAGTAAAGACCTAATGGTTTCATGTATTTTTCTTTTTCTCTTAATATTTACTATCATGCATATTCAATAGAACTTGTGAAAACCTGCTTTCAGTTAAGTGTTGAAATACATAAGGCATTATAATTGTACACAAGTCATTATAAATATATAATAGCCATATAAAGTAGGCAGCATATGGTGTACACAGCTTTGTACTTAATAACCTAGGGAAATGTGATTCAAAATACGTGTATATTAATTTTTATTATTAAAGTTACTGTAGTGTAAGATAAATTTATGTGCATATATTTTGAACTATAGCTGGTCTTCAGGGCATCTGAAAAATGCTATATGCTATATAAAAAAAAATATTAAATAAAAAAATTACTTTTTAATGCAGGAGTAATGGCCTGAAATGCATTTCATGATGGAGACACAGCTTTGTGTCTTTATTTCTTAGGGTAATTTTTCTCAGTAGTGCTGTCAAACAATCCTGCTAATAACAAATTCTTATTTTCTAACAATTTAAACATAGTTATATGTGAATCTTCCTGAAGTACATTGTATCAATATATTTTCTGGGAATCCTTTTCTGTTACATTGCACTAGCCAACACTTCTTTAATTTTGTGTTGTAAGGTTGATAAATTGTGAACCCAAAAAAGCTGATGTTTTTCTTAGGAACAGAGTCTTTTTTTGCAGACAGACATAACAATGAATTTGTCAGAAAATAAGTTAAGTTAGTATAATAATGAACTACATGTCATTGTGCATTTAGCTACAGAAAACTGATACTGAACAGGTTCTGGTCAGTATCAGGCCAAAAATTGTGTAGTGTTTTACATATAGCATTGCTAAGATGAAGTGATATTATACTTGCAGGATACTTTGATCAGTTTTCCCTCAACTCGCCTGGTGATATTGTGGAAATTAGAAGAATTAAGAATAGAGAAGCAAATAACTTTTTTTTTTCCCTATGATTAATTTTTAATGTTCTTACCAATGAAAACCATTGTTTTCCTTCAGAAAAAAAATGAAATCCACCTTTGGCCCCTTAATCATCTTTGTTACTCTCCTCTAGAGCTGCTCCAGGAGCACCATGTTTCTCTTGCACTGAGAAGCCCAGAGCTGGACCCAGCACTCCAGATATAGCCCTGAGCAGAGGGCAGGGTCACCTCCCTTGAGCTGCTGGTAGTGCTGTGCACACTGGTACTGCTGCTCAGTGTGTGTCAAAATCAACTCGTCCAAATAATTTAAACAGCATACAATTTTCCCTCAAACCTTGCTGATTGCCGTCTTTGTTTTCCGGCAGAAAATCCAATCTGAATTAACAAGCCACGAGATTAGTTTGGAAGAAATGAAGAAAAGAAACCGGGGTAAAGATGCTGCCAAAAGAGTGCTTTCCCAAATTGATGTGGCACAGGTAGGAAAAATTTATTTCCACCATTTTTCCCTCATTCAAATGAGTGGTATGTGAGGTACTATTATTCTACCATGAAGTGTTCTTAAGGTATCTCTTCTGCTTTAGCTGTTCCTTGCTAGCCAGAAAATCAGAGTGGCTGAAGCATACCATCCATGCCTTCTTCCTGCTCGTTTTTTTTTATTCCAGCCCTCCTGAGTCATTGGCAGCAGTTCTAGGGTGTGCAGAACTGATGTAACCAACTGGTAGGACAGCATTTTATAAGGGCTGCTTTGAATGTGCTGAAGTTTCAAGAGGTAAAACTACGGTGGAGCTTTTTTGATGTGATTTTTGAGGTATTGGAAAATATTTACTGTCAAAAATAGGTTAAAATATTTGGAAATGTTTAGTTGAACTGTATTTGAAATAGAAATTATGCTGAGCTAATTCAGACATCAGTATAAAATGTTAGATAATGCAGTATTTCATCTACCTTAATAGACACAGAGAGACCTTCTTGAAAATGAAGAAGACTGAATAAACAACCGAGAAAAATACACATTTTTACCCATTAATGATAGGTTCTTGACTATTTTTCTGTTTTTGTTTTTCTTTTTTTTTGTTGTTGTTGTTTTTGGTTTTTTTGTAGGTGGCAAAACAAATTTTCATAATTCACTATAAAGCCAAATGATTTAATTATTGCAGTTCTTGGATTCATCCCTGTCAAATATTTCTGGGCACCTCAGTTTGGGTTTTAGTTTTTATTATGGGTATCATTAATTGCTTTTCAGCAGTTAATAAATTTGAAATTAACAAATTGACTTTTCTTAGTGTTTCATCTTATATAGAGGATTAGCTTTTCTTTGTTGAGAATATTTATGTTTCCTCATTTCTCTGCCTTTCTTCACACTAACTCACCTTCTGATGGTCTCCATGGCAGCCGTGAAGTTGCCCATATTTCATCAGTGAAATGCAAGCATCAGGTGATTGTGTAAATAAATGTTTGTGAATTCAACAACACGCAAGGGAACACAATCAGTTCTGGGTGCCTTTTTTATTAATCCACTTCTGTGCAGGCATTCTTTTTCTTTGTAGGTTTCTCTAGTTGAGGATGTGCACCAGTTTGAGTTATGAAAAATTGGTGGAGGTCACCTTGAGACACTGCTTTGCTAACATTAGATAAAATATAAACAAAAAAGTAGCAATTTACATTAAAAATGTAAATATCAAGTACCAAAGCAGGTAGAAGCTGAGCCCTTTGTTACATATATTTATGACTATATTTGATTTTAGGCCACTGAACTCTCTTGAATTCCTTTCCATCATTATTTGACCTTCAGTGGTAAAACCCAGTTTATGAGATCAGTCTTCACTTACTGTTTTCTGAAGAGCATTCTCACTTATAAATACATTATTTCCTCTTTTT
>VXBU01010696.1:0-30049 GCA_013400315.1 Bombycilla garrulus | reverse complement strand
CTATCACAGCCTAAAATAATTAATAATGATGTGTACTTTCTCATGTATAACTTTTCTAACACTGGTTTTAGTGACATGTCTTTGAGGTCGCTTTTTGTAAAGATGGGCTGTTCTGAATTTGTTCATTTGGATTTTGAATACTTCCAATGCTCCTTTCTAGTTTTCAAGTTTTAATGATGTTGTTTCACTTTTATATTTCTATTTGATTAGAAATTATATAAAAACCTGAGTGAGGTGAAGTCTGAAGTGGAAACAGTGATAAAAACTGGGAGGCAGATTGTTCAGAAGCAGCAGACAGAAAACCCAAAGGAACTGGATGAAAGGCTTACAGCTTTGAAGCTGCAATATAATGAATTGGGTGCAAAGGTAAGTTCTGTGTTTTTAATATAACACTGTGTACTGACAAAGTAAAAAGTAACCTCAGTGTGGTAAGTAAATGGGGTTTGTTACTGGTTCCTTTCAAGGCTCTTCCAGGGGGACAGAAGGAATGGAGGCAAAGGCAATCACCAGCATGGCTATTCGGTTGCTCTGAAGAAAAAAATAACACCGGCTAAATAAAAAATTCCTTTTTTGCAATTCAAAATTTTACTTTCTTAATATTGTATTTTTTTTTCTGCTAGTTCATCATTTTTTAGAGTTCAGATGGGAGATGTTTTCTTTCATTCTTATGCCTCACAGAGTCACTTCAGATTAGGAAATTACTTAGATCAAGTTTTGCTTATAGAGCTGCTTAATACAAGAGAAAATTCTACCTTTTTAATTACTTCTGCCTCTGATTGTTACAGATCTTAAAGTGTATAGTTTCCAATTCTTGTTGTTCAAAAAAGCTCTTCCCACTGAAGCTTTCCTCGAGAGGCATTTGTGTACCACTGTGCTTTGTGGCTTCTGCACTTGCATGTTTTTGTCATAACCATTCCCTGTTTTAAACATCAAGAACCCTGACTTGCATTTTCACTGTATCTTAATATGTAAGTCACTTCCCAATGGGAAACTCTTTTGTTTACTCAATTTTCCCTGAAAGTCTAATAAAGAGAGTAGGATGACCAGGCTCCTAGCAAGGCTCAGAAGAGGCATTGTGGCATTGTCCTAAAGAAGTCTTCATTTAAATGATTCAATTAACACGTCCTTCATTACTCTGTTTGGTTTCTCTTGGCCTCATTAGAACTATTCAAAGAACTTGTGAAAACTGTAGGATTAGAGTGAATTTGGTGCTTTGAATGGATGACTGAAAATTGTGAAAGATAATACCTGTCTGTTTATTTCTAAAATTTATACACTTGAAAAACATAAAATGGGACAGGAAGCAGGTTCTTAATGTTTTAGATTATAAATTATTCAAATCATAAATTATTAATAGCTACAAAAATGAGCCCATGGTAATACTGAGAGCCAGTATGTGGTTTAAACATATAATGAGACTCAAACCCTGGTGACTTCAGTATGATAAAACAATAAGAGTTATGTTACTTTTGACAGAGATAATACTCATTAGGGAATCTGAATTAAAACAGTTCTCTCTTGCTAGAAAGTAAAGGTATTAAGAGACATCAATCTTTTGAGTGTCAGGAAAATTGGAGTCTGCTTCAGTAGGTGAGGATAGCTGCCACTTGGGACTAGATAATATGTTTGAGCTCTCCATTATTTTAGAAAGAACTGTGGCATTTATTCTTGCATTATGTTTAACTTAACAGCAAACAGGTGCCTTTATTGTAGGAAACCTCTCTAATCTAATGAAGGGATAAAAATGTGCCATTAGGGAGCCATTAGTGGCTTGAAGTGAGCCATATTGCAAATTGATGTGTCTCAAAAATTTGTAGTGCTGGGCTTAGCTCTGCTGCCCTAGATGGAATTTCTCACATTTACTTTTACACAGCATGGTAATTAACGGTTTAAGAGAAAGTCACAGATATACAGAAATAAAAGAATTGCATCGCCATTATCAGCACTAATTGATTGCATTGAGAAAAAGACTTTTAAAGAGAAAAACAACAATAATTATAACTGATAGTAAGTTTTAGGACTGAAATATACAGTCTTAGGGAAAAACACATCTTCAAGCATAGATTCACTTGAGTGATTTTGTCAATTCACTTTAGTGATATTTTACTCATGTATAAATAATTCAGGATCACACTTTCCGACCCAGAAGGCCTTTAGAGGGCACTGTTTCCTATTTTTCTGTAGAAAATATATCTACATTTGAAGTACTAACAAACTGATTAATCAGTAACCTCTGGATATATGCAATGTATATGAAGAAATTATTGTATTATTTGAATAATAAACACTTGTTAGAGATTTATACAGGAGCACAAATACTCTTTCTGTTTTGACAAGTATCAGTAACTTCATTTTATACCAGATGTTTAAAATTTTTAGACCGGCAATCAACCTTGGGGTATTGCACTTTGCATTGTATTGCTGCTAAGTAATGTTATTTACAATTTCTATTACACCCTTCAGAAGAAGAGGGGGAAAACCTGGCTCCATGTGTATATGGAGCTCTAAAGAGCTGGGTTTTATGGTCCTTCCCAGGGATTTACCTCTTGGCCTGACTGTAAGTTCTGTGGTCTCATTTAATAAATTTGGCATGCAAGAAAGCACATAAAGCATATTCAGTGAAAAATGTTATGAGATTTCAGTAGTAAGCCTCTGTAGAGTGATAATAAATTATCAGGAGCACTTTTATAGCTTATTCCCCAGGCAGATCTCATCTCCTTACTCAGGGATAGCAAAAGCCATGTACCTAACCTTGTAACATCCTATTACATTTTAAAACCTCAAATTCTCCTTGGCAGTCGATCTACGAATCAATTTGATCATTGTTCTTGTTCTTAGTGACAAAATACAAAATAATTTTAGAAAATTATGATACCAGTTTTCTACCACTGTAGAAAGTTTTTTTTTTCCTGTTTAAAATACTTAAATACAAATCAGGGGCTATAGTCTTAACTTGATTACTATTTTACATTCAAGCTAATTAGAAGTTTCTTTCAAATATTAGTGATCTATGGGACACTTTTAATCCTCCTTCTCTGATATTTTTAAACTTCAACACAGCACAATTTATTAATTTGTATTTTATGCTACTATTTGCCTAGTGTCTGTTGTGTAGCTTCCCATCCAGGATCTCTTAATTTGCTCTTCTGATTTTCCTACTAATTATGTACAACCTTTTTTTCCTCTCCCTGAAGAGTCTCAGGGGCTTGCAAGAAAGGCTGTATTTGCCCTGTTCTTTCAAAATGCAGTGTGAGACAGTCAAGACAACATAAATACTCAGCCTTCCTTCCAGGTACCATGTACCAAGTTTAAAATAACTTTACAATTAAAGTGGAGGTCATCCCTAGTACTTCACATCCAAAACACTTAGCAAATTAAAACCTTTAAGTTAAATGTGCTGCTTTAGTTTGACATTATTCAGTAACAGTTGTGTTTCAAGATTTGAGGCTTTCTTTGACTGGTATTTCTTTTCTTCCATGTAGTTTAGCTAAACAGAAAAAAAAAGCCTAGAGAAATTCCTATATGGCCACCTATATTAGAATATGCCCTGTGAAGGGTTTTGACATCTATTTTGTGTCTCTAAGAAAGCCTGTTAGTTCAGCTGTTCCAAATTAATTTGCTATGCACGACTTCAAAACAGAGGAGGAGGTTTTGGGAGCACTTTTCCTAGCTCAAACTCAATGCATCTTTATGCACATACTTTTCTTGTAGGTGTTTGCATTCTAGCAGCAAAATCACTGATAGTGAGAGAAAAAAATCAAGAAATACCTATACTAAAAGTGCAACTTCACCTGTGGAATCCCAAGTCTAGTTTTTTTGGAAAAGTGGCCTATAGAAAATGTTATATGAAAACCATAAGACCTGTTTCACTGAAGGCTTAATAACCACAAGTTTTCTTTCTGCAGGTGACAGAAAAAAAGCAAGAGTTAGAGAAATGCTTGAAATTGTCCCGGAAACTACGGAAAGAGATCAATGCTCTGACAGAGTGGCTCGCAGCAACAGACGCAGAGCTGACGAAGAGATCGGCTGCGCAGGGGATGCCGAGCAATTTGGATGCTGAAATTGCCTGGGGCAAGGTAACAATGTAACACACACATGTGAATATTATAGAAAGATGGGTTTCTTTTCTGATAAAGAAAAATAATTTAAAAATCTGGTATTTTTGTTAGTGGAACTTCCTGAATATTTTGGCATTATCTCACCTTAGCATTAAGCCTCAGAAAAGCTTAAACCATTTGTCTCTTCGGAGATCAATAGCACAATTCACCTTCACATTGCAATAATCTTCACTGAGATGAATTTAAAGTTACAATTTAATTTTTTAGAGTACTATAAATCAACCACCCACTATCCATGTAAATAGAGATCTCTTACACCATTCTGCTCATGGTTAGAAAGGTATTAAATAGTAGATGAAAGATTAAAGATGCCAGAACACTATAAATTCCACGTGTTCAGATAGCAGTCAGGAAATTTCTTTTCTTACTCTTAAATTTGTAACTCATTCCTTTGCATTCTGGAGCTTCCTACTTATATTAGACTTCACCTTAAACTCATCTTTCAGGTTAAAACTCAAAGCCTAAATCAAAGGTCCTCAAAATCACAGTTTAGATAAACATCTTAGAGAAAATGAGGAATGCAGGAGGTCTGTATAGAACAGAGTATTTGTGTGTGATGTCAAAACTTGGCATGTTATCACTCAACACTAGCTAATTTATTTCATTTTCTGCATATGTAATAGAAATCAAATCTAGCTGAGGACATAAACAAATCAAGTCATAATTATTCACACATACCAAAGTCTGCACTTTAGAGCACATTATACTCAACATTATCCAAAGCTTCAAAATTCCAAATGACTGTGTGCAGCCAGCAGCATTTTGAACAAGTGTTTCTATATAATTTCAAAACCAACAAAAATCTCCTTAAATAGTACTGGGGGGTTGTGGGGAAAAAAAAAAAAGCCATTTCTGCTTTGTTTAATGGGAGAAATCCTCTAAAGAGTTTACTATTTTCACTATGCATTACAGAAATAGTCATGAATTATACGCAGGCAATCTTCTGAAGTTTCTTAATGGCAGTGAAGATTCAAAGCACTTGAGTAAAATTTGTTTTGTGGGCTGGGGTTTTTTTTTTTGTTTGTATTTTAACTAACCCTTTCAAGTTGATGAGCTTGCTAAAGTGTCTTTTGCCTTAAAGTGCATTGATGATTTACAAACTAATAATACTAGAGTAACAATAATAACAACAAATAAAAAAAATACCAGTCTACACATCTTTTGTTTGGTTTGGAGGTTTTTTTTTCTTTTTTTGGTCAGCACTCTCTAAGAATGATAGTATTTTAAAAGGGTTATCCAAAAATATTAACTTTCTCTCTTATTAAGTTAGAGTTACTGTTTTGACTACTGCAGTTTTTCATTTCCAAATCAAAACCTTAATCCCTTCAACCCTCATTGTTCTCTCCTATTGCTGCCTGATGTTTTCTCATTTTCACTTGCTGCTTTTCCTGCAGTAAATTTTGTGCAATTCTTCTCATTTCTTTGGACTAATATTGTGATCTTAGAATCACAGAATCGTGAAGTCTGGAAAAGACCAAGATCCTGGAGTTCCACCTTTGGCCAAACACCACCATGGCAATTAACCAGAGCACTGAATGCCATGTCCAGTTGTTTCTTCAACACTTCCAGGGATGGTGACTGCCACTTCCCTGGACATCTCACTGCAATGCTTAACTACCCAGTTTGAACACCCCCAGCTCCCTCATCTGCTCCTCACCTGACTCACCCTTCAGACTCTTCCCCAGCTCCATTCCCCTTCTTTGGACTCACTCCAGCCCCTCAATGCCTTTCTTGTAGTGAGGGACCCATAATCAAATGCACCACTTGAGATGTTGCCTCACCAGTGCTGAGCACAGGGGGACAATCCCTGCCCTGCTCCTGCTGCCACACTATTGCTGAGCCAGGCCAGGTGCCTTCCCTCGGCACACCTGGCTCATGTTCATACCTGCCAACCGACACCCCCAATTTCTTTTCTGCTGTGCAGCTTTCCAGTGACTCTTTAACACCCATAACAAAGAACAAATTTCAGATTTTTAAGAGACAAATTAGAAAAATCTTCATGTTATTACATCCCTGAACTAACCTGCTAGGTCATTAGGCCATTCACCCAGTAAAATAAAAATAATTTTCAGTTGTGACTACACAGTACAGTTCTACTGACACAGATACGTTCACTCCATGTTCCTGTCGATCCAGATATATGTAGCTTCTCAGGGGTTTAAAGAGAAAGATTTGTCCTTAATATCATTTTATTGTTAGATATGAACCTTAATGCTTCAGAAATTGCATAATTAGGACCTAAAACCTTATGATTAGTGCAGCGCACAGTGGGGAGCCTTTGTTATGTCTCAGGCTTGCTACAAAAAGTACAACATATTTTTTATCTGAAGACAATCAAAAAAGGTAACAAGAGCTAATTAAAATAAGAACTATTAACATGAAAAAATATATCAGACTGGAACCAATCCACTTCTAATCTTAAAGAATGCAGTTGAGTATTGTGAATTTTTAAAGGGAATTGATACATAAAATTTTGAAGGAAAAACTGGTAAAACAGATATTTTGGCTTCATATACTCCCCAAAGCCTTAACTAGAATCTAAATTCATTATTACCTCAGCTCTTCCCCTTCAGTCAGTTCATCACTAAAATAAGAACAAACAAACAACTTTGGTGAGAACAGCTGCCTCCTGGCAAAATATGTATATACTGAGTGGCTTTCAAAATTCCATTTTAAGTTGCCTTTTAGGAACCATTAAAAAAAATATTCACATATATATAAGCAGACTTTTAATGTGAAACAATCCAACACGTAGTATATGTGGCAAGTCCTAGACTTACAAGTGTAAATATTAGCAGAAATTATGTGGGTTATGCTTTTTCCTAAAAGATCTACTCCCACTAGGAGAAAATTCTGCATTTTATCCTGGACACTTTAAAATTCATGTGGAGACTTCATAAATAAGTACAATGCTGATACTCCTATGTGGATTTCATTAAAGCATCACACAAAATTGTACATCAATAATTTAGTCCCCAGAACCAGAGTCTCACAGTATCTGATTAATGTCACAGCTTTGGGCTTTGGACTTCCTGGGTAAGTAGGCTGCCAAAGACAGTAACCAATCTAATGAAATGCACTGGGAGATGAATTAAGCCCAGCAGATTCCCATTGTGACAAAAGTCTGCAGAAAACCTTAGATGGAAAATGGAGAGGGAGAGAGGAGAATTCAATAGTGCAAATGAACTGAAAATTGGATGTGTGCTGATGTCAATATCTCTAAGCAGAGACTTAATAATATTTTTTTCTTTACAGGACAAGGAAGCAGTTATATTTGTTAGTGCACTTATTTCTAATTCATTTTCAGCACCCAAGTCTTCTTAAAAGTGAAAAGAACTTGGAGAGTTACAGAGATAATTATAGAATTGACAATAAAAGAAATCGTACGTTTGAACGTTGTCTTCAAGGTATAAATACCTAGAAATAAAAAGGAATGTCCATCTTGAAAAGGAAATGAAGCTAATGAAAGATAGCATTAATCTGGACATCAAGGGAAATGTGTTATTTGTTACTCCGTAGAATTTTTCAAGGAATGGAACAAAAACTCGACTGAGTTATGTGAAATGAGATGGGCAATATACTGAAGACTGTAAATCCTGCCTTTCTGCTCAGTAGAGACAAGTTAAATCTTTCCATTTTAATTCAGCTCTGTTATAATAGATAAGAAAAATGACATGTGGGTGGAAAGATAGTCATTAAACATTGTATATTAGAAATCCGTTTATAATTAGAAGTCTGATTTAGTGAACGTATTTATCACTGAAGACATTAACAACTGCAGGGTTTATTTGTCTTTTAATCAGGAACTGGACTGATAAGAATTAGATTGCCAGGAAACCATGTTCTTAAAAAGGAAATGGCAGATGGTATTACCAGGAAAATTCTGTATCACTCCCTACTATCAGCAGTATGACTCTGCCAATGCTTTAATCCGATTTTTTAACACAGTGTGTAATACCAGTGAGTATAAAGTTGACTTGAAGTATTTAGAATTATATTTAGCAACATATTTCCTGTCAGTAATATCTGTAAAAGAAGACAAACTGTAAATTGTGACAATTGATTCATAGTCACTGGCCAAAATGCAATAAAAATGAAAGATGTGCTGTAAATAAACAAATAAATATGTATAATCAACCACTGAGAAGACCATAATGTCAGCTACTGATTAATTCTTCAATCCCACCTGTGAGAGCTGAGCCACCTAATTTCTTTTAGAAAGATTCAAATTGCAAAGAGTATTTTCAAGTAATCCACAGCACACAGACAGTGTAAAGGCACACAGAACTTTTGTTCATTTATTCATTGTTGTTGTGTTTTTTAATCCACATATGTTAATGACCATCATGACTAAATATACTGTCTTCTGCATTTACTTACAATTTCAGCATGTTTGAAAAAAACCCATCAGTAGTTCATCTTGGTACATGGTAGTTTTGTCATTATAAAATACAGCTCAGAAGACTTTTTTACCACATCTTCAGATAAACAAAACAATAAAATAAATTTAAAAAAAACCCCACAAAAACAATAAAATCCCCATTTCTATGTAACTTCAGTTTTCAAACATAATTAATTCCTAGTTGATATTTGGTGATGGGAGAGATATAAAAAAAAATCATCATAGTAAACTAAAATCATCAAGTAAAAAAAAAAGAAAATCAAACAAAATTGTTGTAACAAACCTCCCATAAGTATTTTTTAGTAAACTGAAAGATTAAGAGTATGTCACAGCGCAGTGGGATCACAGACAGAACTGTGAACACCACTCAAAGTTTAAATATCTGCACAGGGAACTGCAATTATTTGTTCTAACATGATTCAACTTGTCACCCTATGGATCCAAATGTAAAGTAGGTAAAATATTATTGTATGCAGCTACAAACCACTTATAAATTCTCAGCAAAGCTCATCCCTATGACTTTACAGGATGCAGCATGGTTTGCCTTCTGCATGGCTTTCAACCCATCCAAAGCTGATTTTTAACAGAACTTTTATTTTGTACTGCAGCTCCTTTCCTGAGGTTTTGATGAATGGAACGGGTGCAAGAGAAGCTGAGATTCTCCCTCTCCCCATTCTGATGTTTCTGGGAAGGGGATTAGAAACTAATCACCTGAGACATGCTCTGCATGCAGAGTTGCACCAGAGTCTGTCTGATTGCTTTAATTTCCTGGATGCAATTTCTCTTGGAATTGTTCAAGCCTTGGGAGTTCCATGGTGGTGTAATCCCCCAGCTTTGATTAAAGCAGGCTACCAACATTTTTCTGGTGACCATGAGTGAGAACAGAATAACAGTTCTTTAAAAAGCAAAGGAAACATTTCAGTCGGTGAAACATAAATTAAGTTTTTGAGTCAGAGAATTTCCATTGTGGTATTTTGTACCAAATATCCATAACTGGTACTTCAGAAAAGTGGAAGTACAGGAGCTTCTTCCAAAGAGGCACCTTATAATTTGGTCTACCTGAATAACTGAAATTTGAATGGGGAGAGATTAACATAATCTTTACTCTTGTATCTGCTAGTAAATGTGATCCTAAATAGTGGCATATATAAAGAAGTGTTGAATACAAATGTATATATATATACCCTTAATATGATCTGTATAATTTATATACATATTTTAATGGAGATATCTTTCCTGGAAGTATTTATGGAGCCTTTCTCTTCCAGCAGGTAATACACACTTGAATAAGATTTTTTTTAATAAATAAATACACTAGTCTTAGGGGAAAAAAAAAAAAAGTGAATGTAATAACTTCACTATAATGATAAACAGCAGAAGGAATATAATCTGATTTGGAATTGTTCGACATTGCTGATAAATTTTCACAGCTGTAAGTGAATGCTGGGCATTAGGCTTAGTTCAATCTTTTGTTCACATGCTTTTGTTTCCCCAAGATGCCATGATTACATCAGGGAAGTAGCTTCTTCACAGCTCCTACATTTATGTATTTTATTTATGTTACATAATTTCACCCTGATAAGCACACAAAATCAAAAGGTATAAATTGCCTTGTCCTTCTGGGAGGAGTTTAACCAGTATATTTGTTAATGTTTCATATTTTACACATTATAGTGGTGATTGAGACTAGGGGGTTTGGGATTATTTTAAGGTGCTAGGTGTTTACAATGACATTCTTAACTTGCGGAGCTAATTCTATTAATTCTGTAGTTTAAATTCTGCAACTTTCTTATATATTTTCAAATAAACTGCACAGCTGGAATACAATTTATGTTATGATTACCAGAAAAGAGCTTAAATCCAGCAAGGCTGTGTAGAACTTGCTCTTTAAAAATTAGGAGAATTTAAAAACCACTCCCTGAGTTTTACTGAAATAATCTCAGTTAAATCCTGACATCATGACACATTCTGTTTTGCTTTATATAATGTTGTTAAATTAATAGCAGTACTTTATATTTTTTCTTACCTAAAATTGACCAGTGCTGTTATAGTGCAGTGAACAAAGTATGTGTACACTGTCATTTTCTAGTAATACTGGAAAGAAAAATGGGAAATTCTTAGGAATATAATAAAGAGATGCCAAATTAAAAACAAAAAAAAAATGTCTTCTTGAAACTATGAAATAAAGTTAGTTTACATGGTGCTCATCATCACCTACAGAGGAAGTTGTAGCTGATAATGCAGTGTGGAATCCCTGACTTCACAGACCCTGCTTGTTTTTCAGTTGTATTCGGTGGGTCCAGTATTTTATACACAAGGACTTGTAATAATGGAGATGTAAAGTATTGAGGAAGATGCCTTTGTCACTTCAGTGTTGTGTTGAAGGCACAGGGCGGTTAAATCCTTATTGCCCAGAAATGCATCTAGTCTTTAGTTTACATTTTTTCTTTACTTTGAAATGAATAAGTCTTTATTACACATAGGAAATTACACATCTGGATTTTGGATAGCAGTTTTGTTTAATAGACATTTAATTGTTTGATCTGTCTGTTTACTAGTTGGGATTAATATTTATTTATATAGCCCAAGATTGTTCGGCATTTTCATAATTGTAAAATATGAAAGAAACCACAAGCCATGGTAAATGCACTTCAGAAAGTCTTTTCCAAATGAAAGTAAATAGTTTAGAAAAAGAAATAAAGCTGATCAAAATTTTCCATGCTCAGTTGAAGGTAAATTATGTCCTTTGTGTTACTCTTTTTTTCATGATCACACTTTGCACCTGCTGGGAAACAGATAAATTGGTACTAGAAGAGAGAATGTTTTTTTCCTTTAATCTGACAGGCTCCTGCTGAAATTTTAAACTCTCCTTTTCAAATTATATAGCTATATAGTATATTGTTAATAATTTGCATCAATCATGCCTTGATTCTATTTAATATCTTCTGTATTTTAGAAAACTGATAGAATGGGGAAAATTTCTTATGCTCACATGAAATGCAAGTTTAAAAGACCTTTTCTCTGAAATAACATTGCAAATTTGGATCCTGAATTCTGTTAAGTTTAGGAAGTGAGCTGCTGCTTTAAGCATGACACACCAAATAAGTTCCAGGTACTATTAAGGTCCTATTTTACCAAAAAGATTATTTTATACTGTATTTCTTGAAAATTGAACATTCTACTTTCACTATTAATATATTATCAACAAAATTATACTGATCTGTCACCATGAGAGATGTGAGAGTAAGGAGGTCATAAAGGTGGGGTTCTACTGCATAATAGAATTCATCCTTAGATGGAAGTATTGCCATTTGTTTGAAGTGTTTGGGGTTTTTTATTTTATTTTACTATATTCAGGTTTCTGTGAGAAATTCATGTCTCTGAACATGAAGTGCATCTTTCTTTTCTACTAAGTTCTGTTTGTGTTCATCTTGGAACACTTCATTTCTGCTTGCAGGATTTTTTTTATAAGCAGAGATTTATATGCCTGGATCACTGCTACCAGGTGCCAAGGATCTCAGACAAATTTTTCTCATGAAACTGGTTATATGTGAAATTAGGTGTAATGAGTTTTTGCCTCTCCTTGAGTATTCAGCAAGACTGCTGTACTTTGCGCTGTGTCATCTCACTCTTTAGTATTTAAACACCTGCTTTTTTACATGTTATCTAAATATGTTGGGATTTCTTCCTTTTGTTGGACTTCTTGCATCTTGCAGTGAATATTAAGCCTTGAATAATGAGTAAATTATGTAACCTTACATATTGGATCTACGTGGTAAGATAACAGTGGGAAGAGATGCTGGAAATCTGACTTTATACCACTGCATTTGTGTTGTAGTCATTCAAGCTTATTGCTATAGGCAGTAGTTTATTTTAATATTTTGGTTTGCAGAATGAAATCCCAAGTGAATGTAATGAAAATATGCATTTGTACAATTAGAAAACAAGTTTAACAGAAGAAAATAACATGATTTCTTTTGAAAAAGATTGCATTGACAAATATTAAAGTCATAAAATATTCACTGTACTATTTTTGATGGAGTTTTCTGTCTTAAGATGTCATCATGATGGTGTATTATTGTTCCATTTATTATGTAAGCTTTATGTGCTATTTGATAACTACCTAATTTTATTGTTTGAAAAGTAACTTTAAACATCTCTATACAAATGTTATAAAAAGTGGATTCATTTTAATAGTTAAGTATTAAAACTATATTTCGAACACTGAAATGAAAGAAAATTCACACTTTTTAAAAATTAAGCTATTGTGAGAAGATGAATATATACAATTTTATCAGAGCTCAAGGGAAACAGTTTGCTTTGTATTTTCTGTTCTTCACAGAAGGCCTTCCCATCCTGAAGGAAGCAAGACTGTATTCTAGTATAAACTTGCTGCCTAATTTAATATTTCACGTTCTTAGTGTGGATAATTTTTAATTCCCAGAAATTTTATTTCTTGTCCTGCTCATGTAGGCAACACGGAAGGAGATTGAGAAACGCCAGGTCCAGCTCAAGAGCATCAGTGATTTAGGAGAGAACTTGAAGACAGTAATGAAAGGAAAGGAAAGTCTCGTGGACAATAAACTCAGCCTGCTGAACAGTAACTGGAAAGCGGTAACTTCACGTGCTGAGGAATGGTTCAATCTCTTACTGGTAAGGAAAATGCATTTCTTCACACAGAGGAAATGCTGGTTTCCCGTTGTACATGCCTGGTGTTATAGAAGTACTTTTTCTGGTGCCTTGGACTGTGCTTGTTGAATACACAGGTACACAGACAATCAGATTGATTGTTGTTTAGAACATTGTGTGTGTTCTGAGAATCTGATTGATTACTGAGTGCAATCTTTATTGTTAGCAGTTTGCAATCCTGTATGTCTCAATAGTTCTTGAATTGTTTTTGGGTTGGGATTTTTTTCCTAATAAATGAAATTAAGTTTTAAGGAGAGAGACTACTTCAGTAATCAAGTGGAAAAAAAAAATTAGTCAAATAATTTGAGAAAGTCTTTGTATTGATATTTACAGCTACTTTTGGCTGCATTAGCATTTCTGTTTGGAATAATACGACTGGGAAATAAGTTTCCACTTGCAAGTTGGTTTGGTCCACAGGGTAATTCTAGTGTGAGTGAATTTGATTAATTTCAGAGGCAACTAAATCATAATCTCTTTTCAGGATGCACACCTGATCTGCTGAAGGACCATGATTTGGTCTTTCAGAACTTCATGATCTACCTTTGGATAGTTTTATCAGGCATGCTTAGGTGGGGATAATTCCTTAAGGGGACAGGATTAAGCCTAGTAGAGAGTAAAATCCCTAATATACATTTCATAGAGGTTCAGGAGCCCCATCCCCAGCTGCCTCAAACTACAGATCACATAACTTTATTCTTCCTTCAAATTCTGTCATGAGGAGGTGACAGCTTGAACCCTCACAGAAGGGTCTTAATCACTGGGCTGTCAGAATGCTTTGGGAAATCTTGCATACTGTTTCTGTTCCTCAGAGCATGGGAATGCAGTTTTACCCCAAAGAAAATGAAGTGATTTTTAAGGGTGTGTTGTTGGCCTTTATCATGACTTTTCAGGGCTCAATGTGTTGGAACTCCACTCGAGTCTGTATGGCTGCATTATAAATACTTTAGCAATAAATATACAGCATCACTACAAGGCTTCCTCAGCTGAGTACAGTATCCAGGTGAAAGTATCTGGATAACTTAAACATTTCATTCAGAATCATGTAGGTGCACACATTTAGTGTGGAACTGATTATAAGAAGCATATAATGGAGTTTACAAGTTGATGTAGTTATGTATTCCTGTACAAAATCTCTGCTTTGGATTGTGTGGTTAATATTTGCTAGAACACATGATAAAAAGGTCTAAGAGAGGTAGTTGAGGGTTTTTTTACCAATTTTAGAGCAGTGTAAAATAAGCAGGTAGGAACATTTGGGGCCAAAAGAACTAGTAATACCTTTGATTTGGGTGTGTGGTTTACATATGTGTTGTGTGGGATGTGCATAGGCTACATTCTAGTGAGCTCACTTGAAAAGTTTTAAATTAAGCAGATAAATGAAGATTTATCAGACTGTCAGCTAGAATAGCTTTTAAAAAGCAAATTCTCAAAGCAGACAAGTTAGATGAAGTGTCCATAAGTGGTTTAGATACAAAGCTCCCAGTCTTGATTGTGATGTTGCAAGTGCATCCTAGTGGCCATCTGAATTTCAGTCAATTTACTGGCTTTCCAAAATCATTTCTGTTCCTTGCTCTTAGGAAACATTCCTTTGCACCTCCAGTAGGTCTGGCTAACAGCTTCCTGTTCCTCTCAGCAGCCTCGCTGAGCTGCCAGCACCTGTGTCTTGCTGTGATTTTATCTTCCTGCTGCCTGTCACTTTGGAGGCTTCTCTCTCCCTCCTAGAATGTTTTATCAAAGAAACCTAACATGTAAAGTGAAGGAAACAGACAGCAGATTCTGTCCTTCACAAAACAAGAAGTTACTGTGTAAAATAAACAAGTTTTCATAACGTCATAGTGTGTGCATGTTTGCCACATTTGGCATAACTGCAGCTGTTATTTCAATTCTGATTACGTTTTTTGCATGTAGTATTTACCTTTTCCACATACAGGAATATCAAAAGCATATGGAGGCTTTTGATCAGAATATAGCTAATGTCACTACTTGGATGTATCGTGCTGAAATACTTTTGGATGAATCTGACAAACAAAAACCCCAGCAAAAAGAGGAAATTCTTAAGGTAAAGAAGTGTGATTTTCTGGAAAGCATTAATTTTATTCTATAAACGACTGTATCAAAACTAGTGTATTTCAAAAGGTATCACAAATGGATTAAAAATCTTTTTTTTTCAGTGATAAAACTACCCTCTGCAGCTTGTAGATTACTTAATAAATTTGCTCTGTATTACCAAAATTAAATCCCTGCAGAGATAAAACCAGATTGTCATTATAATTCTTGGGAACTTCCTGGCGAGTACAACACCAGCTTATTAAACATATGTCTGCTGGAGAATACTCCTTTAACACAAGGTTTTGTTTTGTTTGAACAATTTTTTTTTCATGCCTTTCATTTTTAATTGTATTTCTGTTTTTCCATGTTGCTTTTCCAATACGTGTGATATTTCTGTCCTATGATTGTCTTGATTCTACAAACATTGCATGCATTGGGGCCAAATAAACAACACAGACAAGAATATAATATGGTGAACTAGCTGTAGAATCAGGGGTTAGTGTATTGAGCAGAAGGTTTTAGTTGGCCAATTGCATCATTTGGCCAACTGATGAAAAATTAGCTTGTACTATGGATGTGTATGTTAAAATATATCATTTAAAATACCTTCTATAAGAACAACATCAAATTACTATTATCTATAGGGACTCTTTTTTTCTTATGAAGTCAATGTGAAATTTTACTTTGTGTTGAATTCCATGGTCAGTACATAATATCTGAGTAAGAGTTTGCAAATCAAAATCAGAATTGTATTGCTGAAACTAACATAATGATGCTATTTACTACAGCAAAATTTTACAAATTTCAGGGCAGAGCATAAATCAATGCCTCATTGATCTCAGCAGAATTATGAGACCGGCTTTTGTAGTTGAATGAACAATTTTGTCACCATCAGATACAAAGTAAAATTTTCAATACCTATATATATGTTTGCATTGCACAAAGGCATTCCATGCAGACAGTAAAATGTAATTTTTAATGCCCAACTGTATTTCTGATTCCCAAATGCTTAGATATCTATTTTTGGCTTCTGCCTGTTCTAGAATCTACTGTTAAGTTTAATCGGAGGATAAAGGCTTTTGCTCTCTTTTTTGAATTTTTTTTTAACAGATTTATAGAAAAAAATAGGACTACTTTTTTTTTTTTTTTTTTTTTAGTCTGGTCATTTTTACTTGCCTGAACTATGGCCCTGAGCAGTAATGAAAGCAACAATTATACATCCAGTTCTATAATACATGAATTAGCAGCTCTTCCTAGCTTTGGGAACGTAGAATAATTTAGTGCATCCTGAAATATGCTGCAATATTATTGCAGATAAGAATCTGCCTAGAAATAATGATCACCATTAATTTCCTCCAGGAGATATTAAAGCAGACATATAGATACATTCCTGCTATAAATTTGAGGGATACGAGTGGGAATGTTATCTAAGGTATTTCTACTGGATTTACACACTCATGCATAATTATCTGAATTTGCTTTGTGGTTTTGCTCCCTATTCCTTTGCACACTTTCTCTCTCTCTCTCTTTCTCTCTCTTTGCATTTATTACTAACTTCAAGCCCTGTCTCTTGCTCACGGACTGTAGCGCTTAAAGGCTGAGCTGAATGACATTCACCCCAAGGTGGACTCTGTGCGTGACCAGGCCAGAGACTTGATGACAAACCGTGGGGATCACTGCAGGAAAGTAGTAGAGCCCAAACTCTCAGAGCTCAACCAGCGATTTGCAGCTATTTCACAGAGAATTAAGAGTATAAAGGTAGGAGGACTTGCTTCCCTAAGGAGATACATAAAAAATGGTGTTTTTGCAAGGTGCTGCACAATTGCAACTACATAGTGGGCTACAGTTCCTCCAAATACTAGTATTTTAAAGGAAAACAGTATAGAGCCTAAAGATTTTTTTTTTAATTAAGTGTGGAGATTTGGGGGTTTTGTCATTAAGATCTTTTTTCACTATTTCACAATTAGAAGTATTCACTGACTTTATTTGAATCTATCAATGAATAGTTCATTAACTTACAGAAAATGAACATCTGAGAATTAGTAAGTCTCTAACTTCACAAGATATGAGTTCGTATAGATTGGGTTTTGAGAGCTAATTTTTCTTCAAGTGGATTTAGTATTTTCCTATGAGTCTGGAATTTGCTAGTTCTTCATAGAAATATATAGGTAGAGATTATATCAATTTTACTTCTGTTGCTCATCTGTACGACCAGCTTGACTGTTAAATCTGAATTCAGTGTTGGATTAGGTAATTTTTAGCCAAGTTATGCCTTCTGAATTGGAAGGAAGGGCATAAGCCACCTACTTTCTCCATTGTAATTGCTGCCTTTATTCTGAAGAGCTATTTGGCAGATTAAATGAGGCAGCACACTTTCTCGGTATATAGGATAATGGGAATGCAAGGATCCTGATCTGAACTATCATTGCTGGTCACTGTATTAACACTGGAAATAAATGCACAGGAAATAAATGCATGGCAAAGGAGGAGATAAGCTTTGCAAAAAGCATAAGCAAAGATACATGGTTCCCATGAGTTGTTGGGGTCTGTGCAGAGCTCAATATCCTGCCTAACCAGCAGATCTTTGTGGATATTTGGGTTTATTTAGGTTTCATTTCTGAAGCAAAATAATGTCTTCAGAATAAAGGTAATAAAGGTGTCAAACCATGACAGTAACAATAATTTTTTCTAATGGCCATCAGTGGTATTTCAGCCATTCCAGCTTCTTACCAATTTCTTACACATGTACAAACTGTAGAGGACATCATTGCAAGAATTACAGCATCAGATGTTTTTGCTGTGAACACCTGCTGTCTGCAGTCTGGATTTCCCTCTCAGTTTTACTTTGCACTTCCATGTTGTAAACTTGATGCAGCCTTTGGTGGGATCCTGTGAAATTATTGCTTTTCCTAGGGAAAAATGGAACTGCCTGTAGGTGGCTTATTGGGGATTCAGTGTTTGCACTGCGTGTTGCGGGCTCACTCAACAAAGGGACAAAAGATTCTTATCAAAATGAAGTGTCTTCAGAACACAAATGTCTTCCACCTGCAGCCTTCTGTCTCAGGTTTTCTTCCATTTCTGAAGGCAAGGTGGACTGGAATTGGCAGAACCACACTAAGATTTAGAGAAGAAATGCCCAGCAAGATGAGAGGAATTACTGCAACACACAAATAATAATGGCAAAT
Source organism: Bombycilla garrulus (assembly GCA_013400315.1). Lineage (NCBI taxonomy): Eukaryota > Metazoa > Chordata > Aves > Passeriformes > Bombycillidae > Bombycilla > Bombycilla garrulus. Next base: position 11,609 of record VXBU01010696.1, on the reverse strand, counting down.
TAGAATTTAGGGCACATTTTCCAGGACCTTGGAAAATGCACAAGTAGAATATGATTCACAAAGGACCCTTATTATAAGTATTGCATCAGATAGAGAGGTAAAAACTGGTCTGAATTATTGACTATTCTACTGACTTGCTATATGCATTTGGATAAAGGACCAAATTACTGGGTACTTTATTTTGTCTACCTGTATAATCTAGGTAATTGTACTCATGATTTCGACTTCATGAGCTGGAAAATTATTATGAGGTGATATGATTCCTAAGTGTTTTTGCTTTTTCCCCTGCATATTTAGGTAAAGTTATTCACTCTGTGAAAGATTAAAACATAAATTCAAGAGGATTGAAAGCTCTCACAGTCTGTTTTCCAATAATTTCTTCTCTCTCTTCAAATTAGCTATATTTTTTCAAATTCTAGCAATAATCAGTACAACAGTGAAGTAAATAAGAAATTATCCATTAAATCAGTGAATGGTAGTGTATAATTGTCATGTCCCAAACTAACAAAATGTTCATAGTGTACTGAAATGAGACTTAACATTTTCAAGTAGTCTTTGAACATCATTCAATTACTGAAATTCATTTAGTATTTTTCTTTCCACTTTGTTGTTGTTTTTAGTCTTTTTCAGAGAATAAAAATTTTATATTCCAATTTTATTAGTTGGTTTGTCTTTTAATGAGATTTAAGTACTTAAGAAAATATCCTTCAGAGCATCTGAGAGAAATTACTATGTAGTTTTCTATTATTTCTAACTCAGCTGAAGTGCATGATGAGTGTAATTCTGAGCCTCTTAATGAAAATTTGTGAGTACAGTATTATTCTCTATAAATATTGTACATGATTATATTTCCATTAATGTTTGTAAATGTGCAAAATCTTTGTTGTTGAAATAATCAACCAGATACAATTAAGACTTTTTTACCCTGAGTCTTCCAAGTCATCTGAGAACAGATTTCATTTGACAACCAGTCTCTCATGTTGTAACCAATTAATTTTTCTTGTTGCTGTCTTTGTTAAAAATTCTGCATATAATAATATCTAATTTTACCAGAGGAAAGAATAAAAGAGAACTAGTTAGGATATAATGTGCTTATGTCATTAGCAAGAAAGACTGGTGAACATCCAAAAGTTCCTAGAACATCAAAAAGCATTAATTACCTTTAAGTCTAAATTTTATGCAAGACTCACTGAGATTTTATTTCTTCTTCTTGCATTTAAAGCTTTGAAAGAAGAAAAAAATTCTGTTGATCATTTACACTGCACTTAATAAATACACTATATATTGTACATAAAATTATTCACAGGTGCTCATGTCAGATCGACAGAAGGTGGTGCATTGGTGGTAATAAGTAGCACTTGTTGGAGAGTTCAAAACTGAATACTAAACTAAAGAACCATAATTATATTATGACTTATTTTGGAGGAATTGAGTCTATTTTGTTTGGTTGTCTTATTTTTTTGTCCTGATTTTTTGTTGAGGCTTTTTGAAACAAAAGCTGAACTTCGGTTGATTTTTTTCCCCAATATGTTACAAATTACTATTAGGGGAATATCTTACACAGAGATTTTCTGTCCTTTGTTTTATAGCATTCACCTAACACTTCTACTATTCTATGTGAGAGAACAATGATTTCAGGGCTGAACCAGATTAACATTGCAATTTTCTCAGTTATTAATAGTAGGGGTTTTTTTCATCTGCATGGACTTCTTGTTGCTCTATAAATAGTTTCTGACAAACCAGATTTGACCAAATAGTGGAAACATTTTTTTTTAAAGAAAAATACTGTTTATTGGACTTGTTCTTACAGATAAATGTGGTAATGTATGTTATTTTTTCCTTTTTAATTTTTACTCACNCCTCACCTTAAAATTCTTTTTTTTTTTACTTACATGGAAATTGTACATAAATATATATCTTTATTTGTATTTTTAGGTACTTTGAATTTGGTGTAGATATTTTTCAACATGATGGAAAATCTACTATTGTTTTAGCAATAGGGGATAGCACAGATATCTCTTTTCATTTCTGTTTCTAATAAAACTATGAAATGTGTCCTTTAAATAAATAATCATGGTATTTCTCCCATTTTAGCCCTTCATTCCTTTGAAGGAATTGGAGCAATTTGACTTCGATATACAAAAAATGCTTGAACCACTGGAGGTTGAAATTCAGCAGGGAGTGAATCTGAAAGAGGAGGACTTCAATAAAGATATGGTAATTTGGTTGAAATGGAGGTCTGAGCAAAATAAGGAGGGAGATGAAAAAAACAGAATGAAAATCAGAAACCCATATTTGCTTTAGGATCTTTAGAATAACTTGGGCAAAATATTTCTATGCTAATATATTACAAAATGAAAAGTCCCAAATTAGTACTAACTAAAATGTTTTGTGCTAACTTAATTTTTAGTTTATCAGAAAAGCATTTCTTGTCCCTTATGAAAACACTAAGCAGACCAGGAATGTTATCCATGGGTTCTGTACTACTACCAGCAGTATTGCAGAACATGGAATGAATATTAAAATCTCTGTAGTAGTATGAATACCAGGAAAATTCAGAATGATGTATCAGAATGAGCCCTACAGTGAAATACATTCACTAAAAATAAATGCTCATGAAAAGAAATGCCACTTGCCAATTTGTTCTTAACCAATTTGCTTATAGCATTTACTGTAAATAGGTTTTGTGGCTGTGGTAAGCTTTAGTACTTATATTTCATCATTGCGAGTTGTAAAACAATTTATTCATATTTGCCGAGGAGGGGAGAGGAAAAAGAGGAGTAAAATACTGCAGCGTTTTGCTACTATTGCAATTGTGGTGTGGGTTCTCCAGAGTGATTTTCAGAGGGATGACATTCTTTGGCTGGGCAGAAAGTGAGATTAATCTTTAGAACCCTTTCTTCTGGAGTCCTCAGCAAGATCAAATTTATATTTGTTTACAACCGATATAAAGACTCAACATTATTTCACTTTCAAGCAATTCTTCAAAGGTGTCTCTTTCATATCAGTGCTGGAAGGAATCTTTACAGGACATTTTTTTCTGTTATGCAGGAAAAATAAAATTTAAGGTTCTATGTGCTGCATACAGAATTTATCATGTGTATGTAGTGGTAAAGTCAATGTGAATCAAGTTTGATGGGGCAGTTGCTACTACCTGAACATATTTGGTTCCCTTTCTTTACATCAAATGCTTAGAGTGGTTCAAGACACTGCCAGAAGCTGTGACATAGATTCAGCTTCAAAGATTCATAGATTTGTAGGTGGCTTCTACTTAAAAAATGCTTAATGATAGCATTTGCCCAGTCAGGATAGCTGGTTTTCAGTGTGGTGATACACACAATGGTCTGCCAGCATCCTGGCAATTTCAATCTCTACTGACAGTGATTTAGAATATTTTACGTATATCTATTCTTTTTGTTTGAAAGTAAAATATAATTCAAGTTTTTGCCTCTCAGGTTTTTATGCTGTTCTCCAGGATACTGCATAAGACCTAATACCACAAATCTATAGATTTGCAGGTGCTGTCTTACTTTTATCCCTCTACATATACTGCAGAAAGCAAGTAAAAGTTCCTTGATCATCAGTATACAACTGCAAGTAGCTGTTACATGATTGCTTTAGCATAGTCTGTTTCTACTAATGCTTAAGTGATAATTAGATTAAAAGGCACATTATATTGGTTATTTTTTTAAAACCAGAGTGAAGAGGATGAGAGCACAGTGAAAGAATTGCTGCAAAGGGGCGACAGACTTCAAAAGGGAGTCACAGATGAGAAAAAACGTGAGGAAATAAAGACAAAACAACAGCTGTTGCGGACTAAACATAATGCCCTCAAGGTATAGGAGCTACAGTTATAAGCACATACTATTAAACCATTTTTTTCTTCATTTCAGGGGATTTTTTTTTAATTAGTTATCATTACCATTTAGAGATGAGAAATTTAAAACTATTTGGCTGTAGATGTATTTTCTTTTACAGTTCTCTTGATGCCTTGTGAAGAGCATTTTATAATCTCCAGCTTGAGAAGTACTGTCTTATCCTCAGCATCACAACTGTGTGATTGCCAATTGGACAACACTTATTTCTTTGATTATTCCTTTTTTAACATACTATGTGTCTCTTATATTTCTTCTACAGTAGTCAAGACCTTAGTTAGAACCAGGTCCCACAAATTTAAATTCTCAGTTGAATAAAATGCTTCTGGCCATGAATAAGTTGTTTCTCCTTCAGTAAAATACTTACATCCTGCATTCCTGTTAGAAGGGTGGCTCCATGCTCTCTAGAATAGGATGGGTGGTAGCACCAATAGGCATAGCAGCTAAGAGGCTGAAACCCAAAGTTGTGAATGAAAATTCTGAGTCGACACAATCCAGGAGGTGAAACTGTGTGATAGTGTTCCTAGAAACACACGGTGTGTTTCCATTTCCTGTGGACCAGCTAACAGATATAATGGGAAGTGTCATCTGTCTGTGGCAAATAGAAGTGATGAAAGATAGATTCTTACATTTAGAATAATTTTGGTCACCTGCCTTGGAGCTGTAGGCTCTGGCTACTACAGTAGAATTTTTATGTCGTCAACAAGCAAAATTTTTCTTTATTTGGATAATTTTGATTAAGTTATCATTGTTTTGGGGAACATTGCATCTTTATATTTAATTTTTACTTATTTTTATGCAAGCTCTTTCCTTTCCTGTGGGTTTCATCCTAATTCTTACAATTTTGCAGATCTCTTTTTGTGAATTCAGGAGGATAGCTAGAATATAGTGCTGTGTTTTGTCCACATTTAGAAGAAGCTTGAAATCTATTAGGTGCATCTTTGACTGTTCCTAGCTAAATGGAAGCAATTCATAATTTTTATGTTGGAGAAACAAGAACAGTGTTTATTGCACTGTGCTATTGACCAGATCCTCCCTGGCTGTTTTTTATGGTATAGTGATAGATTTTCCTTTGGGTAACTCAGTTAAGGCATTCACCCTAGAGAAAAAAATTCAAGAATGGTTGAGGAAAGTTAATCTGAGTATTTTTACATAAAATATAGCAGTATTTTTTAAATCGACTTCATAATAAGAAATTATATTAATTAAAATATTTTCTGAATTCTGCATGTGTAGAGTTAAGCAGTTAAAGCAAATGTATATTTAGTAACATTTCTAAGGGAAGAAAACCAAACATTTTATACCTTCCTCCTAAAGACAGATTTTAATCCTTTATGAAGCAGTGTTAGAAACACAAAACATTTGTTATGTATGTGATACTTACTTAAGATAAAGGAAACCTATCTTTGCAAACATTTCTGCATTGCAGATTGCAGTGATTTTCTTTTGAATAGCTACAGAGTTTTCATGCAGGCTAGAAATTCACAGGAGTCCACAAAATACAGAAGTCCCACTTTTGGCTAGATACTAAGTGGGCTGTGTTTCCATCTGTCCAGTAAGTATTCTGAGCAGAAGTGTTNCTGAATATTGGTGACTGTCTCAGTGGTTTATTCAACATGTGAACAACATTGAAATAGGTAAACTCCTTTTAAACAAACAAGAAAAATTAAATTGATGTAAATATGTTCACTTACTCATATACTTGCTTTAAATATTCACATTTAATTAAAAAATTAGCAGCCTTGTACATTTCTTTCCCTTCGGTGTGCACACATGCCAGTTCATATTTTATAAGCCTTTAATTCATATTTTAATAATGTCTGCACTGTGAACAGGACTTGAGAGCTCAAAGAAGAAAAAAGGCTTTAGAGATTTCTCATCAATGGTATCAGTACAAGAGGCAGGCTGATGACCTAATGACATGGCTGGATGACATTGAGAAAAAGTTAGCCGGTCTGCCAGACCACAAAGATGAGCAGAAGCTAAAGGTAATGTTGTTTTGGGTTGGCAATGATAGATCTTTTTTGAGTGATAGCTTATCAGTTGAACAGACAGCAAATGTAACAAACAATCCTATCTTATAGCTACAGAAAATTATAACTTCAGTTCTTTATTTCTAATTATAGTAAAACAAACCCTAGTTATCTGTGTTCAAAGTGACATTTCTTTGTTGTACTATATTTTGTACTTGTTTCTTATACAGAATGATATATAAAGAGTTTGAAACACACTAAATATAATGTTTTGTCAATAATACAAAACGTGTGCAATGTATTAAGAAACATCAAATGTTTTCTAGTAAAAATTGTAATTGATTTTATGTATCTTTGTTCCAGATGAACAAATGACTTACCAATATATGGATGACCTCTATCTCATGTTAGCACATTCATTTTCATCAGAACATATTCATATGTCACTGTCAGAGTCTGTAGATTTATTTACATACTGTCAAAGGTTTTCCTGGTTTATTTCACATCGTCTTTTTTTGCTTCATTCTCTGTTGAGTTTCCCACGGAGTAAAATAGGAGTTAACTAGTACATTAAAAAGTCTAATAGTATATTTGTAAGCTGTTAGAACACTATTTGTCCTGAATATGCTGACCCTTACTGAGAAAATAATTTCTCCATTTGCCCATCACAGTGTACTAGCAAGAATCTGAACATGGAAACTGTTGGCCTCTGCTCACAGTTTCAGAGGTTGGTAGCTCTTAGGATCTCTATAGCCCATCTCCAAGAAGGTTCTTCAATTTCAGTTATTTTTGTTTCGTTTATCTGTAAAATAAGATATGAATAATATGAAAATGAGCTGTAAATTTTGCTTGTGACAATAAAATGGAAATGGATTTTCTGACGGAAGTATTTTGCTAATTTTAAGTTGATTGCTCTAGTTAGCTAACTGTCCTGGGCCCTGTATTGGTTTTGCTCACTAGGAGATTGGTGGAGAGTTGGAGAAGAAGAAGGAAGATCTGAATGCGGTGCACAGGCAGGCTGAACGCTTGTCTAAGGATGGGGCTGCAAAAGCAGTGGAGCCAACCCTGATACAGCTCAGCAAGCGCTGGCAAGATTTTGAGAGCAAATTTGCTCAGTTTCGAAGACTCAACTATGCACAAATTGTGAGTTGTTACTGGCAAACACATAAGTTTGCAACTGCTACTACTAACAGCATCCTACTAACAGTGAAAGCGTCAGGGTCAGTGTCAACTCTTCAGATTTTAATAAGAAAAGCCCTACTGTCTGCAACTGGGGGAAGCTTTATATACTCTGACACAATAGTGATCTGCTTTGCTCTTAAAATTGCCCTTAAGTTTAATCAGTCAATTTCAAAGAACTCAGCAATGAAAAATGTGTGTTTATTTCTGTTGCCTCATTATTTTTCCATAACATTTATCAGTTTAAAAACGTTAGTTTGCCATGCATCTACTTTTTTCACAGAACATGTGAAACACAAAAGTTGTCTTTTTCAAACTACCCATCCCATGCCAATTTTAATTGTTTGGGTTTTTTTTTTTATTTGTCCATAACATGTTATACTCACTTTAGGAAGTGATTGGAAAAAATTTTATAAATATATATACATATCCTCTTCTTCAAATGCTTGAACTCTCAAACAAGTTTTTGTAAGAAAATGTAACTTTAAATTTGACAGGACGAAAATATAATTTTACAAACCATCTTCATGTCTTCTGATTTTGAGTTGTTCAGTTATGTGTAAAATACAATTATTCTTACTGGTTTATACATGCTGCAATAACTGGGTAAATAAAAGGGAAATAAACTGTCAGTATTCCAGATTTATGAACAAAATATGTATTGAGTTACCCATTTAGAAGTTTACCAGAGGTTGCTTTTGCACTTAGATGAGTTTTTTTCTTGCCATTCCTACTACCTTGCTCATTGTCTTCTGGGCTTTTGATTTTATATGAAAAAATATAAGATTTGCTTTTAAGGAAGTTGTTGCTTTATGTGCTCTCTGTAATCTTAAAGTGCTAGTGGTAAAAGGTTATTTCATTAAAATATAAGTTTATTTACTTATTTTTAAATGCACCTAGATTACAGAGAAAACATACTGATAGGATAATGAAAATTTAAATATGTGAAGTCTTATTTTCTAATTGATATATGGAAAACTATGTTTCAAAAAAGGAAAAAAGATCCAAAAATCAGCAATATGTATAAACTTTTGATAAATATAGTCCTCTATATAATGTACCATATTGTGTATTTTTAACTTTTCTAATACTAAGTTACAAAATGTATATGTAAAACTAATACTTTGCATAGTTATGCAGTTAATGGAAGCAATCAGAGAAACATTAACTTTGGTTTGTATGTTATTGAATCTTGTTCCATCTGATTACACTATTCAGATTACTATGGTTTATATTAAACTTGATGGATGTAATCAGTCGCAAATTGTTTATATTGACATGGAGCTAGAGCGAGATTCACTTTGTCTTGTAAATGAGTTGGCTTTTTTTAATGAATATATTTGTTCCTTTGATAATCAAGTAAGAAATCGGATTGTGCATGCAATTTATATAAAAACATTCTGCTGTCACTGTGCTTTTTATGTCACCCACCACCAACCATGACAGGGGATGAATATATCCCTTATAAAATTTTACTAGCAGATCAATAAACTTTATTTTAGCATATTTTTCTTTCAAATATGTAAGTTAGATGCATCAGCATGTTTATTAATTGCTCAGATGAATACACTCACCAACTTTTTAAATTCATGTAACGATTACATTTGTTTTTATTCTTAAAAATATATAATTATATACTGTATTTATAGCACTGAAGGGTTAAATTTTTAAATATTCTCAAATATTTCATGCAAGAAGGCTACTTTTTTTCTATTTATCTATGGAATAAGGTCATTCAATGAAATTTACCTGTACACCGGATAATTACTGTATCCTTCTCATTTCACACAAAAAATATCTTGCTCTGTTGACGATGACTAAGATGATATTCATGTGAAATATTTTAGAATTTATACAGAAACTACTGATACATGAGAGAGGCAGTATATTTTCATGACTCAAATCAGAGCGAGAAGTGCAATGGCCTTATTGTTGCTGTTTTGACTTTGCTGAATTAGTGAAACAGAATGAATTTCACAAGTTTTTTTTTTTCCTTAAATAGCTTAAGTACCTACCTCACAGGGATGTTGTGAGGATGGATGCCTTTATTGTTTGTGCTAGACTTTAAAATACAAAAGAAAAATGAAAATTCAAACTATTCACTTGAACACATGCATATACCATCAGAAATAACTTCCAGAGAGATTTTCTATGTTAACCAACAACTGAATAAAGCCATACAATAAAAATACAAAATTGATTTTTTCTTTAAAGCAAAAGAAATAGAAAACTGCTGCATTTTATTTACAATTTATTATGTATTCCATAAGAGTTATTTAACAACCAAAAGTTGTGATTATAAATCAGTGAGAGTTTAGTTTCACTGTGTATCTTGCAATTCTTTATGCTTCATTGAATAAACACAGCAAGACTGCACTGAAGAAGACCTTTAGTTATGTTGCTTAATGACAGATTTGCATTTCTTACCTTTTTTGGAGGTAATATATTTTTTATATCAAAAAAAAAAGTGTGAAATCAGAATTATCATGCTTCCCTGGATTTTACTTTTCCCCAGTATTAGTTTGGCAGACCTGTCAGAAGGATATAGGAACCATGACCTTAGAAGGATTTATTCTTTCTAGGATGGTAGACCCTTGTTAAATCCTCATTGTCTCACAAATACGTGGCAGTAAACATCCAACAACTAATTGACAAATACATATTGATGTATATTTAGAAAAAGGAATTCCTGTCACCAGTTTTGAGAATAGAGTATATTATATTTATATCAACTCAAACATGCATGTTCTTTTTAATAACATTTTTGAGATATTAATTAGTTTGGTGTAGTGGTCCTCTGTGTGAAAATTGTCAGCAAGTAACATATGACATTCTATAAGGAAAAAGGTGGGTTTACTGCATTTACAGACGAAACATGGTACACAAATACATAGATGCAACTGCACAGCCTAAGTTACACTGAGTGAAAAAAAATTGTGCAGCTCTCATTGTCTTACAAGTCTCTTCCCTCTCACATTGTTGTCTTTTTTCATATGTGACAGAATGAACAGTGAGCATAAAATCAGTTGGTAGTAACACCAGTGGTGAAATCTGAATAATTTATAAAAAGGCGTGAATTTCACTATAATTTTTTAAATTATGATTAACCACTAGATCCCACTGAAAATGGTTTAAAATAAAAAAAGTGAAAGTGGTTTAAAATACTCTTTAGAAAACCAAGCCTTTACAGTTTAATCCTACAAAAATGTGCACTTTTTAAATATTAAAATTGCATGCATTTAAAAAACAATAACAACAAAAACAACAAAGTAAAAATAACATTGGAGAGGTTAAGGGACAAGTATTTCTAAAGCACCTCTGCAGAATCTGATATCATTAAGCCTTGGTAGTCACACAGTATTTTCAGAAAAGCTGTCAATTCCCCCTGCTACAGACTAAACATGAATCTTCAGTTAACCACTCTTCCAGGATGTTGAATACAGTTATCAGTTGCAGAGAAAACGGTAGATTTGGATTATTTAATTCAAGTAAGGATCAAAATCGGTTATCAATATGTTGATTGAGTTTAATTAAATTATCCTAATGTCTGTTTTCTAGAATTTTTTTCCCAGTGCTTTTGGTTCAACAGTCTATGTGCATGCTTAAGTCATGGCTCAGCTTAGATTTTCCTGAGCTGACTGAAATTACACTGAAGAGTGCTGAAGGCCTTTATCATTAGAAAACATTTTCTAGATGAACACAGGTGCAGGGCCTACACTGTCAGTTCTTATTTCACATATGTTCTATTACAATATTTTATCAAATGTTCAGCTTTCCTTCTGCTATTATACATGGTGGTCTTTCAACTTTCCTCTCTTTGCTGAACTATGCATGCTAGAAATAGTAAGACAGAGTAGGACGAGAGAACCTCTTGCAATCTGTCAAAATTATGTGTTTACTCTTCTATATGCAAGTAAAAGCAATAGGCTTAACCAATTTCAGTAATTTTATTGGTGACACACACAAACCTTCTATTGAAATTTATGACCATTTTACTACTGAAATATTTGGGCCGGGATTTTGGCCATACAGAATTGATCAAATGATAACATGAGAAATGGTCTTTTTCATACCAATTAGTCTATGTTTTGAGCAAGAATGAATAAGGAATAGAGTTATGCAAAACTTGTATTTATTTTTATAAGGTAAGTGGTTTAGTCAGAGAAGTTTGATAGTTATCTGTGACATGGATAAAATACCAGCACCCTTAGTACTTCATTTTTCCAAATAAAAGACATAATTCTCTTTAAGAACCTCTAAAGCAGTCAGAAATTCAAAATGCCTGTCTCCTTACTGGATAATCACTTCAGGTGAAAGAATGTGTGATCAACTTCTGGAACCAGATTAAGGACTGATCAAATTTACACTTGAAATTCAAGACTTTGTTTACTTTCAGTCTTTAAGAGCATCTCGCAATTTTCAGTTAATATTTCCCCGTGGAGCTCAATTTAGTTGGTTTAATGAAATTTAAACCTTTCTTTTTTACCATTAAAATATGTTTATGCATCAAGATATTTTCTAAAATATAAATCAAGCATTAATTTAAAAATATATATCACCATTAAATAAACACAGGGCTTGG
>VXBU01010695.1:49499-74506 GCA_013400315.1 Bombycilla garrulus | reverse complement strand
GCAAAAAAGAATATTAACCTGTTATTTATGAAACTTTGAACCATTGCTGGCATACTGTCATGGTTTAACCTCAGCCAGCATCCAAGCACCATGCAGCTGCTCGCTCACTCCGCCACCAGAAGGACTGGGGACAAAATTGCAAGGATAAAAGCCAGAAAAATTATGAGTTCAGGTAAAGACAACTATTAGGAAAAGCAAAAGCTGTGCCCACAAGCAAGGCAAAGCAAGAAATTAATTCATCCCTTCCCATGGGCAGGCAGGAGTTCAAATATCTGCAGGAGAGCAGGGCTCCACCATGCATTATGGTGACTTGGGAAGACAAATTACATCACTCCAAATATCCCCCTCTTCCTTCTTCCTGCCCCCATTTTATATCCTGAGCAAGGTCTGGAATACCCTTTAGTCAGTTTGGGATCATGGTTGTGCCTCCTCTCAATTTCTCATGAACCCCAGCCTCCTGAAAAGTGCGGCAATACAAAAAGCAGAAAAGGCCTTGTCTCTGTGTCAACACAGCTCAGCAACAACAAAAACATCTCTGTTATCAACCCTGTGTTCAGCACAAATCCATAACATAGCCCCATACCAGGAACTCTGAAGAAAATTATCTCTACCCCAACCAAAACCAGCACATGTAGTCAAATAATGAGTGTTATTAATTACTTTGTAACTGAAACAATTTCAGAAGGTGAAAGAAACAGTGGATGTTTCTTTCATTGTGCATAACTTTACATTATAGGAACATGGTGGTCACCAGCACTATGTCAGTATAACAGCAAATAATAGGAATGTGATCATATTTCTTGAGATGACAGACACAGTCCACCCATTTCTGCTCCACTGACAGATTCCAGATGAAATTGAATCACATAAAGATGTGAAATCTCAAGAATTTTATATTCTACAAAGGTAGTTATTATACATTGGAATTCAACACTTAATATTTCTGAAATATAGTCCACTCTGAATATTGAAAAATACCGTAAATAAAAACAAGATAAAATAAAATCAAATAATGTAAACAAGAATTAAAAAAAAAAAAATTAATGCATTTAACACTGTACATCTATCTGCCCTGAGTTTTGTTCCTAAGTGCTATTTTTTTTCTTCAACACAACATTCTTTAAAGATATTAAAGCTCATAAAAAACAATTGAAAAGGTGCCTTGTTCCTGAAGAGGCTCAGAATTAACTACAATTTGCTTATACTCTTTTTGTGTAGTATGAAATATAAAATTTACTCACAGCAAAAGTCCTACCCTTTTCTAGAATATCTTACATTCAGTCAGGCAATGAAGATCAAAATATCAAATCGTGAACTCATAAAAGCAACAAATTTCCTGGGTAATATATTAAGCAATATTTCCTCAGTAGTGCTTAATTAACAAAATCTGAAAAACACAGCTAAATTAACAGCATATTAAAGATACTGTGGAATGAATGAAAGGTGTCAAATCCTGTGTTTAATTTTGGGCCCCTCCCTACAAGAGTGACATTGACTGGAACATGACCAAAGGAGGGCAACAAAAATGTTTAAAGGCCTGGAGCACAAGATTTATGGGGAGCAGCTGAAGGATCTTGGGTTGTTTAACCGGGAAAAAAGGAGGCTCAAGGGAGCCCACATGATGCTCTGTAAGTACCTGAAAGGAGCCTGCAGCCAGATGGAGCTCGGCCTTTTCTCCCACGTTACAAGCAACAGGACAAGAAGAAATGGCTTCAAGGTGACCCAGAAATGGTCATACATAGATGAAGTTTCAAATTATAAACTTTATGTGGCAATTACGATACGTTTTAGTTGTCCTAAGGGTATTTTTTGTACCTCTCGGATCATTATTTTCTATGGTTTTAAAGAAAAAATTAACTGGATCCTATTAAAAGATTATGTTTCACAAACTCACATATCTCTATGATTTCATGTGATTCTGATATTGCAGAACAAAGGATTGAGATCAGAATCACAATAGATTATGAATAATGAAATTTTATTGCTACCCCTTATATATATAATCCATAAAAAAGGAATAAGTTAAAATCAAATGTTAAGGTTTCTGGTATTTATGTATCAGGACAATTATGCATTTGTCTTTTGATGGGAGTGGTCTCTGGTATGGGTTTTTTTTTGTTGTTGTTGCACTATACCTCAACCATGAACTGTGTGACTGTATGTATACTGCCATGTGGATATTGCACTTGAGGACATGGTTTAGTGATGAACAGTGGTGATGCTAAGTTGATGGTTTGACTGGGTGGTCTTAGAAGTGTTTTCCAACATTAATGATTTTATACTTGTAAGATTCCATAAAACCCAACTTTTGCAGATATTTTGATTTCTTAACTCTATCACCTTCATAATATGAATGAAAAAAATGCCTTCCTTCCTTCCTTCCATCCTTCCTTCCTTCCTTCCATCCTTCCTTCCTTCCTTCCATCCTTCCTTCCTTCCTTCCATCCTTCCTTCCTTCCTTCCATCCTTCCTTCCTTCCTTCCCTCTCTTTCCTCTCTCTCTCTTCTAAGCACGAGTGGAAAATGAGAAAGGGTGAATATCCTGCTTTAAGAATGAGGTGTAAAAACCCAACTAATAGTGAGAACCAGTAAATAAGGATGGGCTTCTGTATCTGTTCTGAATTTTATGAAAAATTAAATATGAATATTCTCTACAAAAACTGTTCTCATTTTGCTTCTTTTTTTCCCCCCAGTTTTAAAAACACGGAAAAAAATTCCTGTTTCATAGTCTTATAAAAATTAAAAAGTGAATTGTCAACCTTTTCATCCAGAGGCAGGCATAGTGTAGGCTAAAGCTTTCTAGAGTCTTCTAAAATATTGGTATTACACTTATTCAAATTTGATTAGAAAGAATAGTATTGTCTATTAAATGTTTTACTTCCCTATTACCACAGTTGCTTTTATTTACATATTAGTCTCTAGTATAGTAACAACAGTACTAAATTTAGCAGTTTTATCTTCTTATCACAGACAAAAATAAAACCTTGAACATAAACATGTAATTAATTCTATTGGAGCCATAGTAAAACTGACTTTATTATGGTTGGGCTATTTAGTAGGTAAACAACTAAAGGAATTCTGTTAAACCAGAAAAGACAGATATAGAATTTATTTTTTATGTTTGAAACATCTTAGTAACTATGCAATTTATTTTAAAATGGAATAAGTACACATTAATTAAATTTCATAATGTTTTGGTTGTCTGGGCATATACCATTAAATGAGACACATATAAAAAAAAGCAAAATATGTATGTGCTGCTTGCAAGGCAATCAAAATATTCAAATTTATGATACTTAAAGCAGATGAAACACTTAATAAAAATAATGCCCTCTTTGAAACGCCTGAAGGCATCTGGTAACTTCATTGTAAAATTTCATTATATAAGACAAAAGAACTGTACCTAGCCATGATATATTTGAAATGTTGCATTATTTTTTTCCTGAAGTCCCAGGATAATGATTTTCCAGCGATGGAGAATGCTTCTGTGTAAATAGACTCTTCCTTCAGGAAAATAAGAAATGGCTAATAAACAAGCTTGGCATTTTCAAAGGCAATTAGTACAGCTTGAAATTAGATATGCAAATTAGCAATGCTCCAATAAATTGGTGGTTGGTACATAGATTTTTCTCTTTATATATACAAAAAAAGCACAATCCAAACCACAAAAGGAATGAATTTATGCTTCATTTTACTTTAAACCAGTCTAGAGATTTTAGCATTCTACTCATGGTAAGTAGCAGAGTCGATTATGGTAATTTGAGGGTTTTTTCTCGTTTACGAGGCAATAACCACAGTCCAGAGGAATAAATTTAACGGCCAAAGGTGCTTATTAGTCACTATACAACTTTTAATGTACTGAGAATCACTCTCAAATTATAGTCACACCATAATGCTGGTTAATATATATGTTATTTTTTCTGTTGGTATAATTGTTATTGTTTTTGGTGCTATTAACATGTATAGCACTCTTTTAGATATTTTAGTAACTTACTTTTCAGAACAGGAGGGAGAGCTATTTCTGTTACATTATTCTTAAAATAATTGGGGTGATCAGGCCTTCAACCAGATTTGGGCATTTGTTCATTGGATTTTAAGTAAGAATATTACTTAAAATTAGGGCTAGACAAAAATGTCTTGGAAACTGTGCATTTTCCTCCATTTCTATAACTTAAAATACTATTATAAAAGTTAAGTTATGAACTGTCTTATTAAAAAGTTCACTGGACAACTCTGATCCACAGAATTTTAGTCTAAAATTTATATCTAAATTCTACACTAACCTACTCATTTTAGTAAGGAACTATTAAAGATTCATAGATGATCCTAGAATTTCAGCTGTCCTACCTATGTTTACTGAAAATAATTTGGAAAAATAAAAGATCATACAGAGACATAGAGATGCAATAAAGCAAATATTGCGTGGTTAACAGCTCTCACTAGAACCAGGGGGAAAAAAAGTCAGATCAACCCTCTTACTCATAGACAAGAGACAGGGATAAAAATTTTGGAAACCTGCAACTTTTTTCAGCCATTGTGTCATATTTTCTTCCTGTACATCCCTCCATCCCTTTCAGCTTATTCCACCTTGTTATTTTTTTTTTTGTTTGGTTTGATGGAGTTTTTTTGTGTTTTCTTTTTTTTTTTTTTTTTNTTTTTTTTTTTTTTGTTCTCCTGATTATTAGATCTGGTTCTCATGTTCATGCAAACTTTTAAAATTTACAAGTAGACTTGGACTAACAACTCTGTAGAATGCAAAAAATTATATTTTGCCTATATATCTGGCAGAAACTCTTTGTTGGTATTCTTATAGTTTATTATTTTTCTGGGTAGAGTCCATTTTTTACTAGACCTCATCAAGCTCACTGGAGAGTTTTATCATTCTGTAAACACAAGGAAGCTTCAATCAGTGTTATTCTCATAAAACCCTAGTTTAGTTCTCAGTTGATATTTCTCTCCCATATCTATTCATTGGTATTTGTCATTTAAGTGAATTCTTCAGTTTTAGAAGATATTTTGTGCTTAATGGATCACAGAGATCTTGTCATTTATTGTGCACTGTGCATAATAACTGACCAGCTTAAAAATATCAAAGGTAAATGATACAGACACTACTTTATAAGACCAAGGGAAGAAAAAAAATGAAATATCATTACTGAAGATAATTTTAAAACAAGTAATGGTTCCTGAGTGAAATTCTGCCACTGCTTGCATCAGAGTAAAAATCTTGCAGATTGACTTGAAAAAATTTACTTGTGACTATTTATATAAAATTCAGGGAGAAGAAGGGTACACAAAGCTACACTGAATAGCTTTGCATGCATAAGGAAACATTAGATTGTCTAAATGCCCTCTAGCCTTCAATCAAAACAAGAATTTACTACAAACTCAGTAGTTGATACACTGAAGAAGACTGAACTGCTTTTTCTATTCTTCCAGAACTTCAGGGGGCTAATATAAAAAATTCACTCAAGTGTAAGCATGTGCTGTAGCAAAAGATACACAAGTACTTAGTGATTTTAGAAGTTAGAAAATTATTTTGTTAGACTGAAGCAAATGGTTCTCTTTGAGCAGTAAATTCAGTCTCTTGCTGGGAAACAAAGAAGATCAACCTCTTAAAAGCTACTAGCCTATGAGTTTTCTGTATGATTTTTACTATCTGCAGTCCTTTCCTTGTTATACAATTACCAACAAGGACAAGACACCCAAAACCTCCTGGTCAAGCTGATATTTTAATTATTTTGTAATGTTTTTAAATCAAATCTCTAGCAATCAAGCTGCTGAAAAGGTTTACTTTTTTAAAAGGTCATGACTTTAGCCAGTCCTCAGAGATACAAAAAAACTATCCTCTCTAGTCACCATTTAGATCACTAGTTTTTGTTTCTACCTTTTTTTTTTCAGCAGATAAAACTTTGTCACTGCATCCTGAGTGTCTTATGTAGCACTGCTCTCTAAAATCATCCTGCAACTTATTTCATTATGATGAGCACATTCAGGACAAAATATGTACCCAGCAGTATATCTGTAAGAGTATGGTTTATAAGGATATCTTGGTGACAGTTATTCATAGTAAAAGCAAACTCAATAAATTTAAAAAGCCCTGCTATATAAACAATGATGTAAAGTGTATTTTAATGAAAATTAAAAAAAAACCCCAAAAGCTTAAGTCACTAGCAGCTGGGACTTTAAAGAAGTGACACAGCACTGACATGCAAAGGTTCAACCAGCTCTGCTCTTTGTGAGTGTATGTATTTGCATATGTGGATTCTCTTTGTGTATGGGATTCACTCTTTTTCCTCAAGATAAAGTGCACAGCAAGTCAATATTATTCAGAGTCTGAAAAAGCTGTTGTCAGAAGTGAAGGCTGGACAAGCAGAGCCCAAGACATGGCCTGGCACTCTGGGAAGATATGATTGAAAAAGAGTTTTCAGGCTTTGAGAGACCAGCATATGTGCATGTGTCAGTAGCTCAAGGGAGAGTTGGGGATGGGGGAAGTGATAACAGGGTGTCATGGTTTGCCACCATCCAAAGGCCAGTGCACCCATGAAAGTATATTTGTCTTAATTTCTGCTGTGAGATAGGACCAAAAAAGGAGCACAACTGCGCAAGCTTAAGGTATAGAGAAGAAACCTCATTAACTAACACTAAAAGGAAGAAGAAAAAAAAATAGAAACCAGAAGGAAATTTCTAAAACATCCATCCTCCCCCCACCTGCCGTTCATTCTCCCACTGACAACATGAAAAGACAAAACCTAGGATTTTCAGTCAATCCACCCCTTGAAACAATCATTTCCCCAATCCATTAGGAAGAAGAGCAGGAGTTTCTACTGCTTCGCCATACATTTCTCCACAAGAATACCAGTCCTCTTGTGGCCACACAGTTCACAAATGGCTCGCCCGTGGATTTGCCATTGTGAAACATCGCCCTCCATGGGACAGTCCTCTCACAACTGCCCATGGGCCGTATCAGCATTTAGGATGCAGTTTAAGAATGTCTTTTTCCTAGTCCAAAACAAAAACTCTCTTCATCAGCTCCATCTTCATCTCAAGGAATAGTTATCTCTCATCCCTGGGACTGGGGACAACAGAATTTAGTGCTTTATTAGCACCCCCCAAAAAACTAGGACATCCCCCTAAAAAACAAGATACATGTTATAGAAGCATTCAGTCCATTTGCTACGGCTTTGCAAGAGAAGTTTAGGCCAACCTGGCCCATTCCTTCATTCTTCCTTCCCACTTTGGATTCTTTCCTGTCTTTTCTTTGACCTCAGGTCATTTTCATAACCTATGGTATTGTTTAAAAAAATATGTAACTGTACTTTTTTTATAACTAATTGCAATGCACGCAATGGTTAGGAGAAATGCATATTAGGAAGCAAACAGTAATAGGAATAAGCTTCATCAATAGAGTTCTAATTCTAAACTACATCACTGATGAAGTGCTATTTTGCCAGTGTCCAGATTATTAATGCCTGTAAATTGTCTTAATATCCAGTGCTGACAAACAATGTGTATGTATAGAAGCAGTATTTACAATAGTATTTTTGACAGTATTTTCTTCCTTCCTCACACAAATGCTATGGGCATGCTCCATCTACACAAAGGTTTAAGAAGTGGACAGAGAAAAATCTAGAAATATGGCCTTTTCAAACTCACATGCTTGTTTCTACTTCCCCACAGCTCCACCAAGGCACAGCAGAACAAAGTGACTTTGCAAACCCAGGAGACTGAGGAGTGGGATTCACAGCAGGACACAGGAAAGGCTTGAGGCCAGAAAGGCACTGTCCTGTGTGGCTGAACAGGTTGAGCAGGGCGGCTCTGGAGACAGCAGCTGGGGCAAGCAGTTTCACCTACACATCCTTTATGCATGGCAGGTTCAGGCACAAAACGGAATTCCTGGTGGGCAGGTTAGAGATATCAGACCACTTCCAAGGCAAAGCTGCCAGGTTGGTCATAGATCTTGAATTTTAAAGCAAGTCCCAAGCAGAAGAGGCGCTGAACTCTGCTGAGCACCACAAAGACTGCCTCTTGCACGCCCCTGAGGTGGCCATCAGCCCAGACCACCTAAGTCCCTCCCAAAGGAGAAACACAGCCTTGGCAAATGATCAGTTTTCCAAAGGAAGATTCTTCAAAACTTGTGATCCATATTTTAAAACATTAAAACCTTTTGTAAAGTTAATCTGTTATTCTAATCTCATGAGAAATCTCAACACATTTAAAAGCATTTCTAAGTAAAATATATTAATTTTAAATAAATTAAAATCTCCTAATCTAAACCACTACAAAAACACAACATACCAAAATAAGAAAAGAATATATCTATATCTTTCTACAGATTTATTCTGAGTTCCTATGTGGCTTGAACATTTCTATAGGTACTGAGAACAGACTAGTTTTTATTTTTGATGGCATTGCCAAAAGAAGAATCATTAAAGTTTACACAGAGGCTGTTATACAGGTTTTAAAGTTACTCTGAATCTCCTCTATTTCTTTGAGAAAGCCCAGACAGTACATTGCTGTAGGTCAGTGATTAAGAAAGTAACAAGATAATTGGTGTTTCCTCTGTTACAATGGAAATGGCCATTCCTGTTCCACATCATTCTGCATAAATGGATAGTATGCTTCTGTAAGGTGATTAGCACTGATATTCAAATCACTAGCATGAAACAGAAAATACAGTTTTGGTTTTTTTTAATGTTACTTTCCTGATAAACATTTTCATCACTGATGTGTCATATGGCTTCTGGACTATTTCTTATTATCTTTCTGACTTATTTTCTGGATGCAAAATAAGAAATCTCGAATAATTCAAGGAAGATGAATAAAAGTGTGGCTCAATTCTCTTTAGCAGCAATAAAAAGAAAACATTTTATAAGATTTCAAAATAGGCATAAGAAAGCTGTGATAAAACATGAATAAGAACCTACAATATAATTTAAATTAGAAAAAATTGACTGCTTACAAAGCATGTACCATACTCACAAAGAAAGCAACAAACCTTTAGTTTCCAGATCTTATGTTATTGAATTTAGAATATCAGTCTAGTCTTCTTTAAGAAGCCAATCCAGCTTCATTGAAACTTCAAAATTGAAGACAATGAAGCATGTTAAGTGAATACTATCATGTTCAATATACTGAATCCTAGAAAATAATTACTTGTCTTGCTGAGAAGACAGATGCAGGCAATGCAACACTTCAGTGTTAAAAGAGACTGTCTTTCACAGACTATATAAAAATGCAAATGCCAGTTTCTTGCTCTCTAGTAGATAAGACCCAGTTTTACGTCATGGCTTCTCGCTTCAAATTATAAACTACTGTCAGTGAAAATAGCATGTACAACATCATACTGTTGTAGACACTATTAATTTTCCCATGCATTCAGCAGTACTGGGAAAGTGAAATGATATAATGTGCATGCAAACTGACAGCTAGATTCCTATCTATCCTCTTTGCAAAATATTTATTGTGTTGTTATGAATGTAAAGAATATGGTAGGGTATTATAATAAAGGAATGTTATATCTGACCTTTTCAGCAATGTACATTTCTATTCAATTACTGTTGAGTAGCCTATGATTGTGGTTTCTAGATATATTAGCAAAAGGTATTTCAAAATTTTTTGAATTATCTAAATCCAAAGTTATTTGAGCACCTACTTGATATTACAAAAATCATGTATCAACAAGTTAAAAAATTACAGAAAACTAATATATGATAGTACTCATCTTCTTTTTTTTGGTTGTTGTTGTGAGCATTTATTACTGAAAGAAACAGAATAAATAATAATTTGTAAAAAGATTTTACAAGGTCACTAGTTCCAGGGAATGATATGTGATGTATATATTCAAAACTGTATCACACTCAGCAAGGAGGCTGGGGGTGCACAATGAGTTGGGAGGAGACACAGCCAGGACAGCTGACCAACTGACCAAAGGGACAATCCAGACCATATAGTGTTGTGCTTAGCATATAAAGCTGGAAGAAGAAGGAGATGGGAGACACTCAGGGTGATGGTGTTTGTCTTCTCAAGTCATCATTCTACATGATGGAGCCCTGCCCTCCTGGGGGTGGCTGAACACCTGCTTGCCCATGGGAAGTGGTGAATTAATTCCTTGGCTTGGACTGCATGCTTGGATTTTCCTTTACATATTAGCTGTCTTTATCTCAACAACCATGGTTTAAACCCATCCAGTGGCTAAACCACTGCAGCCACTTGCCAAATTCCTCCCTACATCCCTGGTGAGGTGGAGAGGAGTACCAGAAAAATGTAAGAACCGTGAACATTAAGAACAGTTTAAGAAGAAGACGAAGAAGAAGCAGGATAAAAATAATTTGGGTCACTTGTTCTGGCCGTACTCCATCCCAGCTTCTGGTGCAACTCTCCACTGAGATACTGAAAATTCTTTGACCCAACACAAGCACTGCCCAGCAACAACTTAAACATCAGTGTATTACCAGCATCATTCTTGTGCTAAACCCAAAATACAGCACTGTAGCTGTTACTAGATATTAAAAAAACTATTGCAGACAAAATCATCACATCAACCCACAAGTTTTTTTCACTTTTATTCTTCAAATTCTTTCCCTCCTCCTATCCAGGGAGAAGTGAATGAGTAGCTGTTTTTTGCTTAGGTACTGACTGGAGTTAATCCACAACACTGCCCTTCAATAGTGGCATATGACTAAAGTCATTAGACTAAATTTATCACTTAAGTTAAAAGACATTGAGAAAGAATACAATTCTTTTTCAAAATATTTGTCTCTACAGTCTTGTTAAAATGTCACTTGCGGCTAGGAAAAAAAAGTACATTTATTATGATCCAAGAAGTGATAGGTGCTCTGCCCAAATTAAGGTAAAAATTCAGTGTTCCTTCGAGAACACTGAATTGCCCTTGAATAGTATTGTTATATGTTCAGTCACTTTTGCAGACTTTTTTCACATTTAAAATACTAAAAGGCAATCAGCGTCATTTTCCCACAACTATATGATTCGAGTGCTTCCAGGATGATCTCCAAAAGGATACTCAAGTGGTACAACTTAGATTGCTAAGGATTATGAGGAACTTTTTCATACGCTGAAGTCAATGATGTGGATTCTATTTAAAACTAAATGTAAGGTAGAGAGAGAAAAAGAAATAGAAAAGAGGAGGGTCAAAAAAAGGAGAAAGACAATGAGAGAGAGTGAGAGAGAGAGAGAAAACCAGAACAGAGTCGGCACCCATGGATCCAATTGCATCCCTCTGGTCTTCCTTCACCTTGGGCTTTTAGGTGGTGATGGTCCTTATTCTGGGGGTGCCACTTTTATATAGTCCAAGTTCCAGGTATCCATAGAGGCTGTTCCCAGGCTGTTCCAGGTATCATCCAGGTAGAGGCTATTCCTAAACTTGGGTTAATCTTTGTTTGACTGGTGATATATGTACCTCCTTTCTCGCAGTTTGCCACAATGGGAATTTCTGTCTGGATTCTTTAACCATGATGTGCTAACCAGATTTGCCTCACCAGTCTTGAAATTAGTACCTTCCTGTTGTAAATTTCTCCTGTCTGTGTTTATTTCAACTTCCTGCTGTGGTGGTTTATCTTGTGGCAATTTCCTTCTGTGGCCTTGACAGTGTTCTGAGAGAGGCAACAATATTCTTTAAGTCCTTACAGTCATGAAAAAAAAAGTTACGATTGAGAAAGGAAGGAGAGGATGATAGTGAGTCACAGGAAATGGATTAACATCTTGGACAATTAGATTATTTATTAAAATACAGTCAGACTATGAAATTGGTGGAGGTCCCAAAGTTCTAAATTACGGTCTCCTAAGCAGAATATCAGTAATCAGTCAACTTCTATACAGTCATTGAATTTAAAATTTAAAAACTATTTAAGATTTTTCAGACATTTGCTCATTGAATGAGTATGGTTACATGTGGGTAACATTGTGAACACTTAAACAAATCCAGCTTAGAATGTAAATTTCACATTTCAATAGACTAAAACTATACAATTTAAGTGGGTTTTGTATCTGAATTCTTTCATATTCAGTTCAGCCTTGATTGCTTGGAAGAGATGAAATTATGTTAAAACTCATACACATTTTTCCAGCAATTAATTTTAAGCTCATAATTTATTCTCAGCTGAGTCCAGACTACTGACTCCAGGCAAGGAGAAATAAATTTGTACAGTGTGAGAGTGATTATGGAGTAAGGATTTATTCATATCCTTGATCATATAGCAACACTATAAAATACTTCAGTCCCATTAATTATCCAAATAATAAAAAAAAATACCTGTGAATATCTTAGGTTTTACGAATTAGGCCTTTTACATGGATACAATCCTACAACAGATTTGCTAATAGAGCATAGCACTTTTCAGCATTTGTGTTTAAGGGGAAGAGGTGAATGTAGAGAAAATCACAAATTGGAAATATTGCTGAGGCACACCTATCCTGCAGAGTACCTTGCCAGAGCAGACCTGGTTTATCAACTGTTGTGAAATATATGTTATACAAGACTCTTGTGACACTTTGAAGGCACACGTTCATATCTTCACCTGTGGTGGTCTTCGTGCCCAGCCTGGGACGCCACAAATGCGGGGATCTCCTTGTCCCCAGGAGACCCCGCAATATGTAGGAAAGTCCAGGTTTCCGGCCCGTGCTGTTGAAGGAGTAGTCTGGAGTCGTTTGTTCGTGTTCTCAAGGCAGTTTATTAAGTCCTTATCAAAGGGAGATTTCTCTGCCCTGCCAGGGTCGACACAGAACGCGTCCAGAGACACACTGTGCCCGCCCTGGGTGAGCTGTAATCTTTTATACTAAAAACTATGTATCCAATGTTTACCATTAATTTCCAATCCGTGACCCTTACATTACATTGTCCAGCTCTCTGACAAACCAATCCAAAAGTGCCAGCATCACCAAGAAGATGGAGGTTAGGAAGAAGAAGAAGAGACAACATGCCACGTGTAAGAATTCTCCATCTTGACTCCCAGACCCCCCTGTCCAGAATCTCAAACCCCACTGGACATGGGTCCAAATCTTTCCCTTTTCATCCATAATTACTGCTATTCTACTCTTCAAACTCTGGTGACTTGCAATTCTTCTTATAAGTTAGTAATTTGTTTCATGGATTAAAATCAAAACCACAGGCACTCCCAGTATCAATCCAGGTTCTCCGACACCTCTGGCAAGGCTGAAAAGCCTCCTGAACAGGGTTTGGATCATTCTGAGATGCCATAGGAACCCCCTGGGTTCCAACATTCACCTAGTGAAATTACCTGTGAAATTTCAGGTTTCCTAGAGAAGTTGTCTGTGAAAACTGTTTTTATATAGTCAGTCACTTTTGCAGACTTTTGTCATGCTTAGAATGCCAAAAGGCATTCAGCATTATTTCTTGAAATTATATTAGTTGAATGCTATTCAGGATGATCTCCAAAGGACACTCAAGTGACATAACTTTGACTGCTAATGATTATAAAGGAATTTTTCTGATGCAGAAGGTAACAAGAAAAGGTGGCATGGTACATTCCTATATATTTAGCAGGCCCAAAAATTTCTAAGTTTGCCACTCACAAGTCCAGGAGAAGATAAGTTAGATTTATCACTCATAGGAGATCGACATTGATGTCTCTGATTGCTACTCAAATAGGTGGATATTGTGGATGAGAAACTGGGTAAGAACTGGCAATTCAGAAAGCCAACCACATCCTGGGCTGTATCAAAAGGCGTGTGGCCAGCAGGTCGATGGAGGTGATGGTCCTGCTCACTCCCCTCACATTAAATCCCTGCAGAGGTGCTGGATCCAGAAAAGGGGCATATGAGAAACATCCCTTCCAATCCAAACTGTTGTATGATACCATGATTCTATGATTCTGTGTTCATAGTGAATTAATCAATAAATGTATTTAAATTATGTGATCATTAATAATGAGAAGGGAAACCTTGGGGACATAATAGCTATCTATTATTGTATTATTCATTTAAACATCAGTTCAATTTTTCAGTGTCAATTAATAAAGTACATAATAAATTGTTGGAAAGAACAGGATATAAAATTATTATAAACCCACAATTTCCCTTCCGATGAATGCATTCTGCAACACTGTTGAAAGTAACGGAAAGGCTAACAAAGAACTGACAGCATGGCTTCAGATTTTCTGATGTTCATTTTAACTACCTTATTTTCCTATGAAATGTGATAATTCCTTAGAAACCACCTGTAGGACAGGTAACAGTGTTTAGCAAACATGAAAATATAACACAGCCTGGGAATCTATTGCCTTTTAACTGCTCAATTTCTTTTTGTTGAGCATCTTCAGCTTAATAACAAGTTATTAACAGAAAAATAAGATAGAGAAAAATGTAAGCAAGCAGCTCAAGAGGCCAAGGCCCTGGAAAGCAACATCATAAAAATGCAAATAAATAAATTACTTCATAGGCTTCAAGGGAGATATTACTTGTTAACTAAACTAAAGCTATATCTTTTAGGGAGCCCTGGATGAATTACTGTTAACTGGAAACTGATAAGGTCATTCTAATATGGGCTTTAGGCAAATGTTTTATCTGTCAAGATATTTATAATCAAGCAGTTCTACTGTCTAGACTTCAGAGTATGATTGCAGAGTACAGACATTGTGTAGTTTAACAGATACAAATGTTCCATACTAGATGATGACTGGGAAGCGTTGTTACGTGTGTATACTTTCCATGTTGCATAGAGAGAAACAGATACTGAAGAGAATAATAAGAACACTAAAATTACTGTCAGAAAAAAAAACCACTATGGAATAATAGTTTTACAAAGGGCTTCATCTTTGAGTTATGATATAGCTACAGAATAAAAGAGCAACCAACTCCAGAGACCCACTGGCATCCACTAATTCATCTTGTAAAAAGGCATTGGGGTTAAACCATCTAGAAGCTGTCTCTTCAATTACTTTAAAAGGCTAAAAGAATGGTGATCTTTTTCTAAGGCCTTGTTACACTAGATAGTCCCTGCAGGTAAAAAAGGATAATCAGACTGACAAAATTAAGTGAATGGACAGTTAGTGCTTTTTACTGCACAAGCCAACAGCCTGGAGAAAAGGGAGGAATGTCAAGTCCCAGTTTATTATTGCTTCACTGGGCTTGTTAACTGTTGCTTTTTCCGTTGCTTAACACAGATATTTTGGATGTCACTTGAATCTGTTCCTGCATGATCAGCTCCTCTTAAATGTTTGTTTTAAGCAGTGGAGCAAATGTTAATCACAGTTCCAACAGTGTAAATCAAGAGTCACTCCAGTCCAGGCACTGGAGTGTCATATTATGAAGATAAACTCAGTTCGGAAAGAAACACCCTGAATAAATCCTGTGATCTTGCTAAAGAGTCTTTTCTGTCACAGAGGTATGTGTCAAATTATCCCTTATATAGTGTGCTGGTTTGAGATTGAATGACATTTTGGTGGGCAGGAAAATAGCCACCCCTGGAAGTGAGGTGTGCCTGTGGATTTCCCATGAGCCCAGTGCAACACCAATTGTGGGCCAAATTTAAAGACAGACAGGGAAATGAGCCAATCAAAGGTGAAATTCGTCTCAGTAGGATATACATTTGCACAGGACTGCCCGGGAATCGCTCTCTTTGGTTTCCGGCCTTGAACAGGTACAGAGCTGCGGGCCGTGCCCTCAGCCCAGCTTTCCCCCCCCAAGGGCACAGAGGCCTGTGGGAGGGGAAAGGCTGGGCCGGGCCGTGCCGGGAGCCCCTCCTGAGGGAGATATCCCGGCCGGTGGTGGGGAGGATGGAAAGGAAGAGCGATGCCCCGTGCCCTGGCCCAGTTTTCCCCCAGAGTCCAGTGGGGGGAGGATTGGGTCGTGCCGGGCCAGGCCGGGAGAGAGAGCCCCCCGCCCCCCCAGAGGGAACCATCCCGGCAGGGAGCGGAGGAACGGAGGGACGGGCTGGCCCCAGGCTGGCAGAGAAGAATTTCTTCCCCTCTTCCCAGCGTGGAGAATCTCCCGTTTCTCCCAGCTGCGGTTCCAAGGTCATCTTATCGGAAGGGACAAGATACTGGCAGAAGTCCCAGAAAATGAGGTTTTAACTGCTTCTTGCCCAGATGGACCTTTTTAAGGCATGCATCCTGCTCAACTGAAAAGGGAACAGCTCAAAGGAGATGAAGAGACAGGGCTTGAGACCTGATGTCAAGGAAAAGACAGGAAAGAATCCAAAGTGGGAAGGAAGAATGAAGGAGTGGGCCAGGTTTGGCATGGACTTCTCTTGCAAAGCCATAGAACTGGACTGGATTGCTTCTATAACATGTAGAATGCTTTTTAGGGGGATGTCCTAGTCCTGTGGGGGGTGCTAACGAAGCACTGAATTTTGTCGTCCTCGGCCCCAGGGACGACCAGAGATGGGGAATGCTGGAGCAGTGATTGTTGACGTCCTCGGCCCCAGGGACAGCCAGAAATGGGGAGTGTTGGAGCATTGATTGTTGATGTCCCCAGCCCAGGGACAACCAGAGATGGGGAGTGCTGAAGCACTGATGTAATGAAATCCCCGGCCCCAAGGATGACTGTTCCTTGGGATGAAGATGGAGCTGATGAGAAGAGGTTTCGTTTGGACTAGGAAAAAGACATTCTTAAACTGCACCCTAAAAGCTGATACAGCCCATGGGCAGTTGTGAGAGAACTGTCCCATGGGGGGCGATGTTGCACAATGGCAAGACGCGGGCGAGCCATTTGTGAACCGTGTGGCCACAAGAGGACTGGTATTCTTGTGGGGGATCTATGGCAAAGCAGGAGGGACTCTGCTCTTCCTGTTGGGTTGGGAAAATGATTGTTCAAGGGGTGGATTGACTGAAAATCCTAGGTTTTGTCTTTTCATGTGGTTTTGGTGGGAGAGTGAACCGTAGGTGGGGGGAGGATGGATGTTTTGAAAGTTTCCTTCTGGTTTCTGGTTTTTTTTTCTTCTTTTTAGTGTTAGTTAATAAAGTTGCTTCTCTATGCTTTAAGTTGGGTGACTGTGCTCCTTTTTTTGGTCCTACCTCACAGCAGAAATTGAGAAAAATATATTTTCATGGGTGCACTGGCCTTTGGCCGGTGTCAAACCATGACATATAGTTATCCAAGATCTCTGCAGAATCTGTGTTGGTTTTTTCTTCTTTAAACAACAAAGCTATTCTTTCCTGTGTTCCTGACTCATCTAGCAATTCTCCCACTCCCAGAGTTTCTATGTCCATGTGCCTTTTAAGGAATTGACATGATTAAAAATTTCTCTAAAAATATTCTCAAGAATTTTAATGCAAGGTTTAGAAATGCACAGGTTGCTAAAATCTTTTCTATGGGCAAAGAAAAAAATCACTTTTGGTACATTAAATAAATATTGTTGTTATAACGGAAATCTAGTAATCCTTGGCCAGAAAATAAGAAAAAATGCTAATACACATAAAATTGTTAAATACATATTTCTCATCTATTACTACTTCTCCTGGTGTTGTTTACCCTCCCCCTGCTCCTACACCCTCAGTTTTTTCCGGTATTGGCATGTGTGACAGAATGTTATTGGGAATTTTTAATATCTGAGGTACATTGCCAAGACAGAAAGATATGATACTCATGCTGATAGCTTCTTCTACACAGTTTTTCCTCTACACTCCCCAATAAGTATAAGTAATTTTTATGTTTGGTAGCATAATCTTTCTTCAGTGCTTGCGCTTCCAGACTACCTCCAAATTGACTATATGTGCTGGTATGTTAGCACATGTTGTCTGTGTTTTTTGTTATTCTCAGAATCAGTTTCTGTAACTGCTCATGGATAAGTTGTTTATAGCCATATGCTGTCTCGTGAAAAGACTACTCCTCTATGCTGCATCACATTTCCACACTTTTCAAGGACTCTGCTTTCCCATCAGGCCTGTATTACTCTACCCTATTTCTACAGTGGAATGAATAGCATCAGTAGACAAGGGAAGAGCAACTGGTGTCATCTGTCTTGATAGTGGTAGTCTATGACATTCTTACACCAACAGTGGAGAGACACATGTTTGAGGAACAAACTATTTGATGGAGAAGGAATTGGCTGTATGGATGCATCCAAGGTTACAGTCAGTGGGTCAATGCCCAAATGGAAAATGAGTGGTTCCCTAAGTGTCCATACTGGGTCCTATACTATTTAATACCTTAGTTCATAACATAGAAGATGGGATGGAGTGCTTGCTGAGCAAGTTTGCAGATGACACCAAGCTGAGTAGTTCAATCAATATTCTTGAGCAAAGGGATAGCATTTAGTCCTTATTCTTGGAATCTTGGTATAAAGTCCATAGACTGCATTGAGCAATACTATATTGTATGATTAGGCTACAGACTACACACAGAACTTGCAGTTACTGTGGCTTATATTTTGCTTTTTTGGAATGACATCAGCAGCTGATATTTGATGTAATTTGATGTGTCTATATCACCTTACAAAACAAGATCTCCTCTTTATTTCCCATTATTTGCTTTTTATTAAAGATTACTACTTCTCAGACAGAGAAACAGAGAATCCATATGTTATTGTCTACATTCACTCTCATGTAAAGAACACAAAAATATTACAAAAAAAGGACAAGATTATTTGCCTCAGCCCAAAACACAGAAGAACTATAACGTATCAAAAGAAGAGCAGCTTTTGAAATACCTGTAGTAATGAAATTCCTTATAAAGGGCTAAGATATAAAATCGGTTTTTCTGCTGTACTCTGTTCTTCTAATTGATGCAATTTCCCCTACTGGGCTCTTTTCTGACTGCCTACTACATTATGAGGAAATATCAACTGACACAAAGTAGGATTAAAAACACAATGGAAATCAACTAACTCTTTGGCTTCTTAAATTTTTCATAGTATAAATTTCAGATTAACTCTTTTAGTCCTGAAAAAAGCTTCACCAACTCATGCTATGAAATAAGAATATTCTTAAAAATTATCAATCAGCATTATTAATACTCTTGATCATATAATTACATATGTGTGCTGCTTTATTAAACAACTTTGCAAGTATGATATTAACCTGATATTTTCAATAGTTTGATAGTGGATAAGTTCCCTAGGATCTTTTGGATATGCAATGCAATTACGATGATTTTAATTTTTTCCACCAGGTTTTATAAACAAAGTCTTATGAAGATGGTTTTTAAAAGAAAATTAAGCTGGAATTGTAAAAACACGATTTTGCTAGAAGCCAATGTCCTTACTTGACTTTAAAACCGTGAGATAGCTACCTAAACAATGTGGAGGGAAAAGTTAAACACATTGACATCCTAGCCATATACTCCCATGTTCATATTTCAGTCCTTCTCCTAATTGCATCTGCACAAAATTTTGAAATAATTACTCTCTTTTTCTTCAAGGTACTGCAAGATGGATTTTACAGAGCAGTTAGAGCCTCAGTAAGCTTTTTGCTTGCTCCTGCCCCTGAAGGAACTCTGAACCAGTTTAATATTGCTTCATGGATTCTTTACTCATTGTAATGTTATAAAGCACTCTTCTATCATCTCATTAACATGGAAGCAGCTACATTTCCATGTCATAATTAAAGACAGAGAGGCAGAGAATATCTGGTGTTTCAGTAGGCTGTCCAGAGAGTCATAGGAGTAGGGGGCAGAGACTTCATCTTGCTTCAGGTAGTTTATAGTCTTACATCACTTTAAAATTACTTTTTAGTGTTAAAGTATATGAGATGACTTTCATGCACAGAAATAGAATTTAAACAAGGGAAACGGTCTGTGATGTGCTTCAATCAGTGCTACAGAAGATGGGATTTTTCTTGCCTAGATTTGAAATTGAAGCATTTGCATCCTCTGTAATTACACTGCAAAATTTTAAAGCAGCCACGTTCACATTTTTTGCAGCATTCGGTACCGCCAACATTCTCTGATGGGCTGGGCAGAGGATCACCTGAGTTGCTAATGCAACTTAATATCAAAGTTTGATGTTGCTTAAAACTGCCAATAAAGAGAATTTTATATTCCAAGTAAGCTTAAATAAATAACATTCTACATGATATTGCATACTTCTTTAGTTTACAGATGTGATCAATGACTCTGTGTCCAAGTAGAGACCAGTGATGGTTGATTTTTCTCAGGGGCTGGGACAGGATCTGCTGCCCACCTTTGTCAGCAACATAGACAGTCGACTTGAGTGCACCCTCACCAAATCTAATGATGTCATGAAGACACTGTGGTGCTTTCAACATGTTGAAGTAAAGGGATACCTTCCAGAGGGACCTAAACAGGCCTGAGAGGTGAGCCTGTGTGAAGCTTATGAATCACAGAATCATAGAATGTTAAGTTTTGGAAGGGACATTAAAGATCATCTAGTCCCAACCCCTCTGCCATGGGTGGGGACGCCACCCATTAGACCAGGTTGCTCAGAGCCTTGCTCAGCCTGGTCTGGAACACTGCCAGGGTTGGGATATGCAGAACTTCCTTGGGCAACCTGTTCCGGTGCCTCACCACCCTCACAGTAAAGAATTTCTTCCTAATATCTGATTTAAACCTACCCTCTTGCAGTTTACCATTAATCCTTATCCTATCACGACATGCCCTTGTAAAAAGTCCTTCTCTGTGGAGATCCTGAAAGGCATTCCCTAAGTTGGGGGACACAGGAGGCTTTCCTCACAGCATATCTTGTGCTGTTACGCCAACGTACCCCTGCTGTGTTCCCTTGGTCAGCCCGGTGTGCCCTCCCTGTCCTTCAGTCCTTCAGTCACTCCTACCCTATTTCCCTATTGACTCCCACACCCTAACCCCACCTTTTTACTGCCCCCTTCCCTCCTGATAATTGGTCCTTAATGCTATCCTTGCCCCTGCCATCCTCATAGTTAACTTAGACCCTCACCACAAGTCTTTGCCTTTCACCTCTGCCTTTGTCCCTGCCGTTGAGCCTGGACTATCCATGTGTGTGGCTGAAATAAACATCTCTCTGGAACCCAGTGCAGAGGCCCTTCCTGCCTCTTTAACATCGACCATAATAACAGCTATCCACGCTACAACACTTCTCTAGTTCTCTTGTAAGGCTTTGTGCAATGATAAGTTCTCCCTCAAACCTTCTCTTTTCCAGGCTGAATAATCCACATTTTCTCAATTTGTCTCCACAGGAGAGGTTCCTAGAGAGGCTCCAGCCCTCTGACCATGTGTGTTGTTTTCATCAGGACCTGCTCAAACAGGTCCATGCCTTTCTTATGTTGGTGGCCCCAGAGCTGGATGCGTTACTCCAGGTGAGGTTTCAAAAGAGCAGTGCAGAGGGGAAAATTCCTCCCTCAACCTGCTAGTCACAGTTCTGATGTAACAAATATTGGCCAATAAGGTATGAATAAAGATTCCAACCTTTCAGGTGGAAATGGCCCTGAACAGACTTCTTTCATATCCTGAGATGTCTGCAACTTCTGGTCCAAAATTAACATTAGTGAATTCTGTGGGGATTAATTTTTCAGTTTAATATATGAAAAAGTGTTAAATTTATTAAATTAAAAGCTCTACTTTCAAAGATACCTTATTTCCTCAATTCATATTTTTAAATATATTCACTTGGAAAAGATGGCTAAGATGGAAACTTGTGGACTTTTACCTACTGTTCACTACCTTTTTAGGAATTTCACTACTGTGTTCCATCCAAGTCCTGCTGAAGTACTTATACAGAATTTAGGAATACCTTGTAGTCTACTAAAAGCCCATGTTCAAGTCAATGTCATGGAAGATCTAAAGCAGCATTTAAAAATGAGATGCTGTCTCAGTAGTTTCAACAATGAGGCTAATCCTGGTAGGCCTGCTCAGGCACAAAGGTAATTAGGAAGGAAAGAAAATAGTAATGAATAGTAAAGCCACTGTTTATTAGCTCTGTCACAAACTATTCTGATGGATTTTAAACAGAGATCTGAAATAAAATCATTTAATAAATGGTTATTTCCATTTTTTAAGCTGTTGAGTATATAGAATTGACCTTCTGATTCTGGATGAGCACTACAGCATGAACCACTACAATGTGAATAGAGAAGCAGGTTTAAATTTAAAGGTAGATATGACAAATTTAATATTATCATGGACTGAAATTGCCACATTATAAATAAATAAAGCTGTAGGATGCACTCTTATTGCCTGACTGTGGATCAAATTCTAAGAAAAATAAAAACAAATATCTTTAGTAGAGAAAAGTAGTACATATTTCTCAGTCAACATTAATTGCTAGGCATAGAAAAACAACTGTATGCAGTAAAGTCAGACTGAAACAGTAGAATTAAATCTTAGGAATGGCAGGAGATTTCATAAGAACTTGAGACAAAGCTGCATAAAAATTAGATATTCAATGAGATTTATGTAATCCCAAATTCAAAGTAATTTTAGAACATAAATTCTCATTGCTTTAAACAGGATCTAAGAGCATAAATACCTTAAAAAATGGGATAATAAGCATATGTATTTGTTTTTTGATTACCAGAGAGACTTTAAAATCCTCAGAAAATATTTTGAGAAGGACAAATTAGATTTTCACAAATTGAATTTTTCAAGTCTATATATTTTTTAAGAAAAAATGAAACAGTTCTGCTATTTCAGCTTTATTAATCAGCTGAGTTCACCATATAATGTCGCTTACTTAATATGTTTAAAGTGCAACCCAAGAAAAGGGNTGAATATAATATAATATTATATTATGATTTTTTGTTTTGAGAAAAAAAAACAACACATTGTGACCATATTAAATAATAATGTATCTGGAGAGACGAGGAATTAAGTACTGAGATTTAGAAATATAAAAGTAGCTATTGTAAGTAACCTGCTGTTCCTGAAAAAGAAAGGACAAGAAATATTTTATGTACACAAGGAAGGCTTTTACAGGACCTGAGTCATGAATCATTAGGAATGTCTACTAATGTGCCATTGACAAATCCAAAGTTTATCCTCTCTTTTTGCTTACTGCAAAATTAATTTTCCATTTATACTGCATTTCCTAGAAAGTATTTGACAACTCTATCAATGCTGGTGTCCTAAGATCAAGATCCAAACTTCTCTTGCCCCTGCCTGTCTTTTTGCATCATCTACTGTCTCTTTATTCATATCAGAATTGTAGGGTCATTGTTAAAAATACTCATGTTCTGATTTCATGTGTATACAGCACAGCAATTACCATGTGCTTGTGGGGATGTCTCCAAGGTGCTAAAAATGCAGACACTAAATTATAATTTATTGGTTCAATGCAGTCCAAAACAAGTTCTCTAAGCAGTTTAGCTGGAAAGTTTGGTATAGTGCAATACTATGAATAACTTGTGTTCTTTTTTTTCTGTTCGTTAATGAACAGACTTAGTTTTCATTTATGATTGCCAGTTTAGAAAAATGTTGTGAAGTACAGAAGTTATTGTTAATTTTTATTTTTTATTTATCTTTAAATTATTTTTTGTTATTTATTTTTTAATTCTTTTACGTTTCCTTTTTCAAAATATCTTAAAAACAAATTTAAAACTGCTAAACTATTGTTCCCTTCATCAAGAGACTGGATTGTATTTATTTTTGCTCAGTTATTTACTTCCAGGTGTATGTGCAATACTCATTATGTCTATATTTATGTGTATGCTTTTTGATATCAAATTATTTGTAGAATCCCACATGTTGGCTGTTACTAGCATCATATATAATGCTGAGGGAAAACAAAATTTTCATTGAAGGATCTCATTTTAAATTGGTTGCTACTTTTCCAGAAGTTGAATTTTCAAACTGAGATGTTATATTATATGTGACAGTATCAAACCATTTGGTATGGGTTTTTTAGTTTAGGATACAAATTTTCAAAATTTTCTAGGGCATCCTATTCAAAAGCTACATCAGAAGAAGACAGATGAGTAGACTAAGCTTAAGCTCCTATTGAGACTGGGACTACCTTTCAGATAATTCTAAGTGTTCTTAAAACATTAAGGAAATCTAGGTAATCTTGGGGTTCAGTTCAGTAGATTTTCAAACAGTTCCTTTATGGCACAAATACTTAGTTGTTGCAGTTATTCAAAATAAAAAAGTTGCAGGAGCTATGAATGGCTCTGGTCTCATATCTAACAACTTAGAAGATGAATATTCATCTATGGCAAAATGCTTTTAAAATACCTGCTAGTTGAGGTGAAGTTAATCAGGCAGTTCCCAAGAGACAGACCTTAAATATTTGCCTTTGTTAGGCACCACCTGATTCTTCTTCCATGCCTTCATAAAGCTGTGCTATCACACAGAAGAAAAAAACAAAACAAGAATCAGAAAATGTTCATGGGCTGAAATGTTAACAAGCAAAAACATTGCTCTTTAATGTAGTAGTCAGACTATTCAAATGTTTGGAGAAGACAAATATTAATAGCTCCCAATGCCCTGGTTGCTCTTGATTTTGAATTAAAAGGCTTTAAAGTTAGAAATACAAACATGGAACCACAGAATCCTATNCTTATTGCCTGACTGTGGATCAAATTCTAAGAAAAATAAAAACAAATATCTTTAGTAGAGAAAAGTAGTACATATTTCTCAGTCAACATTAATTGCTAGGCATAGAAAAACAACTGTATGCAGTAAAGTCAGACTGAAACAGTAGAATTAAATCTTAGGAATGGCAGGAGATTTCATAAGAACTTGAGACAAAGCTGCATAAAAATTAGATATTCAATGAGATTTATGTAATCCCAAATTCAAAGTAATTTTAGAACATAAATTCTCATTGCTTTAAACAGGATCTAAGAGCATAAATACCTTAAAAAATGGGATAATAAGCATATGTATTTGTTTTTTGATTACCAGAGAGACTTTAAAATCCTCAGAAAATATTTTGAGAAGGACAAATTAGATTTTCACAAATTGAATTTTTCAAGTCTATATATTTTTTAAGAAAAAATGAAACAGTTCTGCTATTTCAGCTTTATTAATCAGCTGAGTTCACCATATAATGTCGCTTACTTAATATGTTTAAAGTGCAACCCAAGAAAAGGGTTTGTGTTTTTTTTTTTTATTTTTCTTTTAAAATTTTTTTGTTGTGAATTTCTTACAGACAAATTTGCAATTCAG
>VXBU01010695.1:23020-37873 GCA_013400315.1 Bombycilla garrulus | reverse complement strand
CTATTTTTAATAAAATGTCTGTATATATCCAAATATATGGAAAGAGGCAGAGAAATATATAGTTGCATCTTAATTTTTCAGCTAATAAAAGAGCAGACTGGGAAAGGCCTTTAAATATGCCTTTTTCCTTGTGCCAGAAGGAACATTCAGAAATACAAATTGTGAAATCTATTATTTGTACTCATGCACCAAAAATAAGCAGGTCTAACTGACTCAATTATTTTGCACCTTTTATAGTGTTAGCCTTTAACCCAACAAATATGAGGGTTAAATTAGTTTAATTTTCACCTATCTTTTTATTAACTCCAAAATCATAAGAACAGGAAATTGCTGACATAACTATCTCATAGATCAGATCTTATTTGTGGAATTTTTCCTACATTACACTGACAAGGATCTCCTTTCCTAAAATCTACTTATTTTCACATGTTTTTAAGTAGCTTTATGCCACATCCTAAACCTACTCATTTTTACTAAGTCTTCCACAATCCTTCTTTCTGTGATGTGAATGTTTAAGCTGGGTTTATCTGACTTTTGCTGAAGGATGCACGCAGACACACACAGAGTCTCTGCCGAAATGTGTTCATTTCCTAGCAAAAGCATTGTTTAAGAAATGGAGAAGCTCTCTCTCCACTCACAATACTGCAAACATTTTTGTCTCCCAGATGCACTGGAAAAGACAACTAGCTTCCATGAGGAGTAGAATACTTCCCAGTCTTCACATTTTGGCATCCTGAAACAGGATGTCCACTGGGGGAAATTAGAGCATAAACTACATTTGCCTTAGACTTTTAACAAATTTACCATAGTCTGAAAAAAGGAAATTTGTAATCACACATGTATTAGATGTGCAAATATATATGGATATATGTAAAATATACCTAGTATATATTAAGCATGGGATAATATATATGTGATTTACAATAAATCAGTCCTAAAATTCATAAATGATGTGTTCACTGTGAATTTTTCTAGGCTATTACGAGTGCTGCCATACTGAAGCCTAAGGAGAAGGTTCATCTATGCTTTTCCTTTTGTCAGCTTTTAATAGATCTAATTGCCTAATTATCTGCTTCAGTGCAGTGGTGGAATGCTGTAACATTTTTCCTTTCCCCTGAGGAATGTGCACATTCTCCGGGAAGTTGCCATCTGCTTCCATTTAGAATACTGGTGAAACACTCATTTAAGCACTGAGGGTTGCCAACTTCATCTGTCAGTAGGCTTCATTCAGAAAGGATTGACTGTTTTTTTATTCTGATTACTGTTAAATTTGTAAAGAACATCCTGGTAGAAAGAACAGTTCATCATCAGAAGCAAAAAGATGTATTTGTTACTGAAAATAACCATAATACTAACCTAACTAAACATAGAAAGCAGCTCAAGTCAGCTACTTCAGAATTATAATTTTCATTTTCTTGGTCCTGGTTTGATCACTTGATGAAAAATGTTCTAAAATGTGCCCATGACCATGTACAGCAGACATTAAAACCACGCTAAAACACTACCCCCTGGAAAAGAAGCATGTATTGTTTATTTGCAGTGTGCAGTTCAAGTCTATTCAACAGTTCACCTCAATTGCTGCTTGTAAAATGTAAAGGATCTCAAATGCCCTAACAAACCGTATGATCTGATGGTTATTACCTGGTGCAACAGAAACCAGTAAACCAGTGCTGGTATAACCTGCTTGTGCTTCTTCCAAGAGGTGTCACACCATCTTCTTGGTCTGGGTAACTGCAAACACAGAATATAGAAAATATGAGATTTTTTTTTTTTCTGAAGACCTATCTGTCTATGCAATCAGTTAAACAGAAAAAGTGCAGGTAATGGTCAAAAGTTTTCCAGCGTTCTGCATCTGTGTAGTTAGAAACTAGTCATAGATCAGGTTCTACACCATCTAGCATTTTTCAGAAAAAACAAACAAAAAACCAAACAAAACCCTAGTAATATTTAGAGAAAAATCAGGTAAATTTTAGCTGAGTGGGTAGATCTAGTAAAGAAAATATGTCAGTTTCTGACCTTCTAGCCAATATTTTGGGTTGTTCAATCACCTTTTCCAAGATAAATTCCTACTGACAGTTTACACACCCATTTTTCATACTTTTAAGCAGTTGCAACCATAACCTTTGTAGCTTACTGTGTCACTTCCCCATCCAATGTTAGGTCAGAATTCCAAACTTTTTCTTCTTTAAGGCATGTCTTCTGTGGTACACATTATACACAGCAAAACCATCTACCCATGACTACTATGGAACAACTGAAGTAAATTTGAGAAGTGCCATATTACTTTGTTTAGGTAAGGATATTTTTTTAAGTAAGCTGTAAAATGTTGGCAAAAAAATTTCCTTAATTTCGGATATACCTAGATAGCAAGGTATTTGGTATGACAGACCTTACATTTATGAAAATTTGACCACCATGCTATATAATATGTTTTTCAAATAACTTCACTGAAAATTAAATTTAAAAATGCTAAAAAAAACCAATTTAATGCCCAGAGGGCATGGTTATATACTAACTTACCATATGAATTCCACTCCAGTAGGGTTTTTTTTCCCAACATTTACATAGAAGTGATTAATTGTATAATCAAGTTCCTACAGCATCAAATTCTTCTAAAAGGATGTAATTTTAAGTTTTTAATTTTTCTCCAGAAGACAAAATAATATAATTGTTGAAACTGTAGAGTCTGTGTCTTTATCACATCCCTGCATGTCTCTTTTTGCTAACACTAAAAGTGTGAAATAATGGCTAATTTTAATCATTTTGATATTGGTATCCTACTGCTATTATGCAGTATTCACATAATGAAAGTCAAATAGGGAGTTAGGAAATCTCTTTTTAAATTTATACTCTGAAAAGCAGTAGAGAAACCTCATCAAAGGTGGAGAAGCTTCCATCATGAAGCAGGAGTTGATGTTGATTGCATTGTGATTGTCTGTTATCTTTCTGTAAAGCCTGATAACAATTTTCTGTATAATTAAGGACCATTGAGATAAAAAGATAGAGGGAAATAAGACAAAACAAAACAAACAAAATAAATTCAACAAATTTACTGACAAATTAGAAAGAAAAAATTTGTCCCTAAATGCTTTGAAATCAAACTGCATTGTGAAACAATTATATCCCGTTTTGATCTTCTACTCCCAAAACATCCAAATCAAAATATAAATAACTCTAATTTATAGATTCTTTTAAAATCAATATTTATAAATTTTTATAACATCTTTTTTCAAATACTTATGTTGCATAATTACAAATGAACGAAGAAGAAAAGAGTATAGTAAATCTTTGCCCGACCCTGAAATGAAACTGTGATTATATTCATATTAATTTCTAGACATCCCCATCCATGTCTTCTTTTTCAGATTTTGATTTCTTTGTGGAACAATTATTTATGCGCTTCATTTTCTGGCTTAGTTCTGTCTTGTAGTTTACATGCAAAGTAGTTTACATATATATCATACCTTATGAGATTATCTGCATTAATTTAACCTTTTCAATTTTTACGTCACGCATAGTATTTATAATTATAATATTGTTCAGTTTTTGTTGTTTCCTTGTAACAAATTTTTGTTAAAAACCAGTTAAGTTAACCTGCATGCTTCATTTGATTCTAGAGAGCATGTACATTTGTGAATTTGGTCATTATTTCAACTTTATGTTGCATCCAACTCAATCTCTTTACATTGTGTATTCTTCATAGAAGAATCCTGGTTTCAAAAGCTGTATTAGTCCATCAATGAAGTAAAAAAAAAATAAAAAGACCACTGACACTTAGTCATAGTATTCCAAAGCCTAAAAGATATCTTTCAGTTTGATTTAGGAATCCTCAATGGTTTTATCTCTACGTTTTCAACCACTTCCACAATCTCAGGAGCTTGATATCTGACTTCTATCTAATTCACTTAAGCTCCAGAAGTTTGACACAATGCCATTTAAGAACCCAAATTCAGTAGTGTATCACTCAATTATTTACCATAATTATCTACAGAATCAGCTCATTCCACAGTGAATCTTGCCATCTACATTTTGAATTTATGAACATTGTGATGACCCCTTTTCTGTAAGAATTAATGGATAAGATTCAGAAATGTCTTTCAGGTCAGGGTCAAGCCATTCACCTTCCCCAAAAAAATCTCTTTACGAAGTCAATAAAAGCATTGTCTATCACATCTTGAATCCACGAATAGGTATTTGTTTTCAAACAATGTCAGAAGGTAAACAAGAAGGTTTTAGAGTTTCCAGCCCAGTCTCTGCTAGGACCTGAGGTTTAAAGTAGCTCTCATGGGAGAGAACAAACACGGTTTGCATCCAAGTGTCCTATTTTCTGGGAAAGCGTGCTATCTGCAGAGAGTTCGGAGCTCCTCAAAGGGATTAATGTCATCTTATGGCAGTGTGGCTAAGGTGATAACTGCTGTAGCAGGGTGGGAATTGAGTCAATTTTAATGACTTCATAGCTCAATGCACAAGTCTAAGTGTAATTATCTTTAGCTGCAAACTTGGCAAAACTACTCATTTAATAAATTACTCTGGTGTTGCTGCTATTTTTGATGCATCTTTCACTTTATATCTTTCTTTTGCAAATATATATTGTGTTTTTCTCTGTTTGGAATTCTATTACCTACAATTGGTTTTTAAGAGTTTGAAAGAATTAGTCAGTTAATTAAAATAAAATAATTATTCTTGAGGGGCTTTTTAGTAACTTCATTTTTCTGTTTTAATCTTTCTGATATATTTCTGATAATTGTAAATAGTCAGTACTCATGAAGAATATTTGCTGGTCAGTGTTTCATACCATCATTTTTTTTGGCAGACTACACACATGCGAGTGTTTGCATTTCTTTAGATTCCAAATGTCCAGGATATATTCCTTAGCATCAAGTCTTTTGCTACAAATTTGTCTGGTTTTCATTTTATGGTGAGATTTGATGCCATGCAAGGTCTGTATTACAGTAGAGTCATAGCTGCCATTTTAGCTCACTGAGTTCAAACAAGATAACCAGCAAAAAAGTTGGATAAATCACTAAACAGTTTGTCTCTTCCATATGAGTGTTGTACTTGTCTAGCAATAGCAGTTCACAGTCATGACATGTAAAATAACTGTGGAGTTCAATGGATTTCTAATGGTTGCATTTGGAGGGCATAACTATTTATTTAACTTGTTTTCAATATTTTGGCTTCAGTAGCTGCTACAAAATAGGCACCAGTTTCTTATAAAGGAATAGTTTGTCTTTAAGGTACAGGAAAAAATTATAACTGGTATTCTTCTAAGTTTGAGTTTTGATGATTACATGATTGACATTGTATTTTCTAAAAGCTTGTAGTAATTTAAAAAAGCACCTAATATAGCAAATAAAGAAAAAATTAGCAGTAACATTGCATATTTTAGTTCAAATGTCTATTGAATTTTAATATTCCATCACTCAGTCTTCACCAGCAAGTGATCCAGCCACACTGCTCAATTCACAGAATTAAAAGGCAGGGACTGGGTGAATAATGTACGGCCCATTGTAGAAGACCAGGTGCGAGAATGCCTAAAGAACTGGAAACAGCACAAGTCTATGGGATCTGGTAAGATGTATCCAGGGATCCTGAGGAAACAGGAAAATGCTAAGCCACTGCCCTTCATGTTCGTACAGTTATGGCAAACTGGTGAAGTTTCCACAGACTGGAAAAGGGGATGACACCAAGTTGTTTGCTGCGGTTATACTCTGGAGGGAAGGGATTCCATCCTGAGCAACTTTGACAGGCTTGAAAGATGGGACTGTGTGAACCTCAG
The DNA here is from genome assembly GCA_013400315.1 of Bombycilla garrulus. Taxonomy (NCBI): domain Eukaryota; kingdom Metazoa; phylum Chordata; class Aves; order Passeriformes; family Bombycillidae; genus Bombycilla; species Bombycilla garrulus. The sequence goes on along the minus strand of VXBU01010695.1, from coordinate 32,094 downwards.
AAAGTTTCTGAAGGCAAGAAGGTCATGTCCTGTATCTGACTGGACAATCACGAAGATGGATTCACACTGGGCAAAAAGTAGATTGAGAGAAGCCTTGAGCAGAAGAAGAGTACAGGGAGACCTTAGAGCAGCTTTCCAGCACCTAAAAGGGGTTAGAGCAAAGGGGCCCTTTGTCGTGGAGTACAATGATAGGCAAGAGGGAATAACTTTAAACTGAAAGGGAGTAGGTTTAGATTAGATATTAGGAAGAAAACCTTTAGAGTGGTGAGACTCTGAAACACATCCAGAAGTGGTTTGCCCCCCTGAAAGTATTCAAGGTCAGGTTGGATGGGGCTCTGACCAGTCTGGCCCCATGGAAGGTGTCCCTTCCAACTGTTCTATTATTCGAAAGTGATACGTTTCCCTGGGAAGTTACTTATATAGTTTTTGCTGGAAACAGTATGCAAGGGTAGATATAAAATTTGTATGGAAAAACTCATGATGTTTTTATAGGTTAAAGTTTTTATCCTTCTCTAAATGAGAACTGTCTGAATTACCAATGCACTGCACATAAATGCTATAGAGACTATGACAGAACAGATCCCTCAGTAAATAAAAACTCTTTACATCCATGTCCAAGTATGAATTTCCACTTTAGTTTTCAATTTTATATGTTTTTTATTCTGTTCATGTTAATTCATTTCTTTTTCCCAATTTTGTTTTGTTTCATGTAGTTTTAATTTCAGGGATAACACACAAAGACACACACAGGGGATAACATCACATGAATGGGCCATAAAGTGCCCCTGCCATTTGCTAAATATAAATATGACTAATAAGAATGGCTTTATCTGAGCTATTGCAACAGAAAGCATCTTGAAACTAATTCCAAACTTGCAAGATTCCAGACTCTATGCTAAAGGAAATTTTTATTCTCTTTAAAAATATATGAAACAGAATTTATCAGTGTCAATGAATTTATGGAATTTGAAACATGCAAATATTTCATTCTCACATACCCTTGGTCACAGCACAGTATTCAAATAAAGGTCACAGCCTTTATTTGAACCAATTCTATGTTTTACAGATCAATATGCTGTGCTGATAAAATTGTTTCACATAATCTGCAGAGAAATCTGGTTTGTTTCACACCTCTGGTAGACCAACAGGGTTATCAATGTGTTCACTCTCTACGAGGTCCACAAACAGATCCACAGAACATTTTCAGTTCTCTCATTCCAGACTGTAATCCAGATTACTCCATGTCTAGAAGTAAGCAATATGGCATCAAACCTGAATATTGCAGATAGCTAGCATGATCAAGGGGGAAATTTTAATATATTTATGTCCTGTAATTAGAAGCCCTAACACCCCCGAGAGTTTTCAGACTTAATATATCTCCCTTAGAGGAAACTAATCAACATCCTCTTGGTATCTAAAGGTTTAAAGCAAAGATTTGCAGATTGTAGCAAAAAATTTAAGTGACCTGATTGTAATGTGATCAAGAAGTCAAGTCAGATTTTTGCATTTCAGGAAAGGTAATTTGCTGTCTGTGTTATTAAAATGTCACTCTAAAATTATGTCACCTGGTCTATGTGTTTAGATTTTAGAACAATTATATTTTCATAAAGTTTTCATCTAAATTTTCCATTTCACTCATAATGCTGGACAACATTAACCTATTAATTTTATTTTTGTTCCAGAATGCAACATGAACAGGTACTATAACATTTTTTTTCTAAACGTATAATTACAAAATTATAATAAAACTCTCTATATAGAATCCACTCAACTGATAGATTTACTAGACAAAAGGCATACATTTACACCAGATTCTGAGCTGTTTTCAGAGAAAGCAACTTAATATAAAACCTCCATTCTTTTAAGACTGTTATGAAAATCTTAATGTTTAGCCTAAAACTGATGTTTTGTCATTTTATTCTTTCACAGAAAACTTAGCAACATTTCCTATGGCATTGGACAATATCTTCACTAGTGTCTCCCTATAAATCTTTTCAATAGTTATCTTCTCCTCTTAACCTAAATTTATCCCAATTTTCCATTGTCCTTCTTCTAATGTAATGCCAGCCTTGTATGGCCACAGAATTTATTTAACCATGGCAACACAGAAACCATTGTCGTATTCAACAAGCAGGCAAAGCCTTTACAGTCTTCACTTCACACAAGTCATGTTATGAAGTGTTCATGTTTCTGACACTGGGCATATATGCAATGGGGAATGTTTCAGACATGTGATTTATATTGCAGCTCTTTCCTAGAATAGAGATTTCATGTATTATTGCTTCTCTGGCTTCCAGTTTGAGCACTAAGTTCATTGCAAAAGAAGCATTAGTAATCGTGATAGCACAAAATTATGGTATAGATAAATATTATTTTTAGGTACTTGCCTGCAAATCCTAATAAAAGCATGGATAGATTAATAAAACTATTAAATCTTAAGGAAACAACGCAGTCAGATCCATAGTTATAGTTCTTGGAGGGAGATGAGAAGATAGAATTTAAAAGCCTAACTCTTTCAAATTCTCATGCTTTTTTAAGGGTGTTTTAAACAGGATTTATTTATTTTGTTTCATCACATGTGACACAACCTGCTAAAAAGATGTCCTGCTAGGACTAAGAAGTCAGCTTCTGGTTGGGATACATTATGTGATCAGACTGAACTGCAGGGCACTGATGGATAGCTAATCTGAACCCCCTGCTGTAAAAGAAAATCTGTCAACAGAGGCCATAGAGGCCAAATTTATCTGGTAATTAGTTGTGTACCCAGAAACTAGGACTGACATTTAAAATCTTATGAAGGACACTCTTCTCTTTTGTCTGAGAACTCCCTTCTTTTCAGACCTTTGATATGTATGAAACTTATTTTGCAGATTTTTGATTGTATGAAAATTGTGGAAAATTGTTTAGTGTCATGAAGTGTTGCTATAACTTATTCATAGTGTTCTGCTTAGATAATCAGAGTTTCCATTCTAACCTGTGAGCATATGGAAGGCAACAGGATCTCTTCCACATAAGAACAAATTCCTGTCTTGTTCTCTGAAAGGCAACAAAATAAGCTGTTCTTTTTTATCTCAGCTGCTGCTCTCAAAGCATCAATTCATGCACAGGTCCAGAGAAGCTGACTTTATTCATGGGGTGTATTATGGTGGTGTATTCCCCCTGCCAGGCCTCTGGGCTAAGCCCCTCTTGAACCTAACTGTAACACTGTCTGTGTATGGCCCAGAACAGCTGCCTTAATGAGCACCACTTTTTTAGTGAACAGCCTTGAAAACTTACTTTTTCTTGCCTGAATAAAAACCCAAGTGGAATAATGCTTTTGTTATTAAACCTTCAAAGAAAGTTATTGAGTCAAATTGAGGCCAGGATGGAAAATTACTAAGACTAAAGCCCACTCTCAGGACATTATAAACATTATAAACATTATAAACAGTGGTCCAAAGTGAGACCCTTTCCCTTCCCTTCCCTTCCCTTCCCAGTTTTTTCTCTTTTCTGTTCTCTCTTTTTTCTTTCTGTTTTTCTTTCTCTGTCTCTGTGTGTGGGGCTGTGTGTGTCTCTCCCTCCCCTTCTTCCCTCCCCCACTTTGAATTAATTTCTTTCTTTCCCTCTTCCCTTTCACCCTAGTGCTTCATCTAAACCCTTTTGCCATGTACTTATATAATAGATCAGCATCTAACACACCAACCACACCAATTTCCATGCCAAGTGTGTAATTTAATAATAAAACTTCCTATTTATTTTGTGGTCCTTCTGAATTTTGTCAATTATTTCAGCCATGAGCATTTACAAATCTTGAGTGCTTCCATCCCCTTAAGGGTGGGACATTCATACATGATTCCTCTAAACAAGTGGGTTTTAGTTTGGCAGCTCACATAGACCTGTAAAAGCAAGTTCAGTCATGCTGAAGCTCTGCCAAAATGTACAAAATTTACCTCACCTCTGAGTCTTACAGAAAACTGTCTGGAAAATTACTACATTTCCTTAAAAAATACCAAGCTAAGAGTTGCTGTGTCTGAACACTTCTGAAGTGTTTTATTGTCCAAAGAATATTGGTGTGCAGTCAACAGGGTCCTTATTTAAGCAAAAATAATTTATGGGGAGACTAAGCTTTTCTTAATTTCAGCCAAAGATAGTCAAGAGAATATCCATGAAATTGTTTAGATGTATTTTTATGTGTTTGTTTCACTGTCTAATTACTTTCCCTGTCAACACTGCTCCACAAATTCCAGTCTGTATCTGACCTTTACCACCCACAGAATGCTTTGTATACATTAAAGCCTTGCTCATTGCTGCTATCCCTGAGAACAGGTATGAGCATCTCCCAGGGTTGTATTCTTTTAGTGATCGCAATTGACCAGAACTGTTTTTCATCCTGGACCCTCTGTCTCATAGTACTTTCAAGAAAGTTGCTATCATAGTGCTTTTACTTTTAGGTGTTTCTATTTCACAGTCCGTAACATTTCAGAAAAACTCAATTGATCTCAAAGTGAATCACACATTTCAGTTACTATTATGAGTGACTTGAGACAGAAAGAGTAAAAAACTAAACCCTCAGGGTTCTTACAAATTTGTCAAATAAGGCAAAACCTGTCCAGACCTGGTGAAAAGGCTGGGGGCAGGGGAAAGTGGAAGCAGTATGTGACACAACCAAGTTATATTTTAGTGGTTATTATTTGATCTAGATCAGCCAATACTCATTAAATTTCAGGTTTTTTGAAATTTACTGAAATTTTTGAAATTTGAAAATTAGGTCTTTATCATACCTTTATAAAGCACACCTATTGTAAAAGAAAGAAGTCTGGATTTTGATGTGAGTGAACTGGCAGCAAAAGAGAAATTTTGGCTCTCTTCTGTCATTTACTGAATTGTTCAAGCACCTTTTTGTGTACTCCATGTCACAATTTGGCCTAAAGAACTTCACAGTAACAGAAGTGGTGCTATCTTTTGAAAGAGACATGGTAACAGCCATTTTAAAATAAAAAAAAAAAAAACTTTCTCAATTAGGTCAATTTTTTGGACAAAAATTATTGGGATGGTGGGATATTATAATATTGAAATATTTCAGAACTAATTTATTCCTAGAATCAAGAGCAACTGCTGTTTTGCTTCAGAGCTAGATGAGTCCACAGATACTGCAGTTCTCATTGGATTATTTTTAAATAAAAAAAACCAAAAACTAAATCAAAGCTGTTGGAATTTGTTTAATTTTGTCAACCCCCTACCAACTTGAATGCACACAGAGAAGATATTCAGACAAAGACTATGTGTTTTCTTAGAGGAAAATGGCATACAAGTGTATGTTCAAGGATATGAGCGTGCTGGTTGCTGTACACGTGGCAACTGCTCCAGTGATGAAAGGAACACCTTCTTCCAGACAAATGCCTACTGCTTCCCAAGGCTGTTAAGGCCCATTCACATGGTCCTGTGAAATCTAAGATGCAGATCACATTTTCTAATAAATAAGAGCTGGTGTGGGTGTGGGATAATTAAGCACTCTTTAATTAATTGTAAAAACATACTGGATTTTTTTTACATTCCAGGTGACCTGCTACAGAGGCAATTGTTAATAAAGTGAATCTTCAAGCATATCTTAAATCAATAAACAAGATTAATCCATGAACCATATTTAGTCATAGGTATTTTATTGAGTTTTGTTTGATGAAATTTTCTTTTATACAAAAGAGACGAAGGACTAAGTTGAAAGGGAACAAGCAAAAGCAAAGACATTAAAGACACAAAATAAATAAGAGAAATGTAACTAAAATTATATGGGATAATTTTGGAACTTTGTTTCCTAAATGGAACAGGAGTTGTGTACATAGAAATTAGCACAGTCTTCTTCTGAAGTTTCAGAAAAACAGACATTCTAAATTCCTCTTTAAATGAATACGAATGGGTTTTATAATAACAAAACTGATTGCATTATAAATTTTTCTCTTATCTCAATTGTAGAAAAATATCTAATATGGCAGATCTGCACAAAGTGGCAGGTCGAAAGGTAGTCCTTGAAACTTGGTTTGTATTTTAAGTTCAGTAAGAAAGGGTAAGGCATTCCCAGCCTCATGTCTAAATTATTTTCAATTTCCTATCTCACTTTTTCAGCCAAAGCACTGTGATGAGCACTCTATAAAAATAAAAAGAAATATTTATGTTAAAATATTAAATTTAAAAATAATTTTACTTACCTTTGTCAAATATAAGACTATATTGCTATAAAAATGAGGTAATAAATGCAAATAATTATTTCATTAAAGTATTGTTTAGATTAAGGATAATCATTGTTCAAGCTGTTCTGCTTATAAAGTGTGTGGAGACCTTATTTAACATTTTCTTTTAGTGAAAGTACAAGCTAATTAACATATCAATATCCTATTGCAGACTGGGTTTTTCTGTGATATTTAACACAAATATCATACTTGAACTTTTCTAATTATTTTAATTATATTTACCTTTTGTCCCATATCATCTGACAGAGTGGAGGATGTTAAAAAGAATCTAACACCTGGACTTTATACTATGAATGTAAATCACAGAGAAAATGCTGATTTACTGTTATTACCAGTAGCAATAGCAATTGTGAGACAGAAACAAAATGGTGGATTTAAAACTTCAGAAGTACATAAAAATTTTCTTTGGAATTTGTGCTCAACAATAGTAGGAACAAGGAATGGACTGCAAGATGCAGGGTCTCCAGGATGCCAGACATAATTTAGAAGGGTAAAAGAAACTCTTATACTATTCCACCAAATCATGACCATTAAAATACTGGACCTGTAGGCCAATATCCGAAGCAATGGAAACATTCCAGAAAGCAGTCAACAAAGAAGTAGATGAAATGAACAGTCTGCTGAAATGGGGCTGGAAAGACAATGAACATTGTCTGTTACAAAAATCAATAAAAGTATAAAAAAGCAAGTATTCTTATCAATATTCTTTTTGCAGAGCTGCTGAATCAGCGTGCTAGTTAAGACAACTAATTGCGGTTATATGAAACAACCATCACTAAGTCTAAGCTGTCCTTTCTGCAGTGAGAGAATTTTTGGTCTTTCTTCAAGAGTCTCCTGATTTAGTTGGAGATGCCACTGTTCATTGTAGGGGTTTGAGCTAGATGATGTTCAAAGGTACCTTCCACCCAAAATATTCCATAATTTTAAGAAGGAAAAAAAAAATATTAAAGAAGTACAAGAAAATGGTGATGGCACATTTTGAGAATGCAACTGTTGGTCATCCTGTCTTCTGACATAATCTCAGATAAAATAAGAGCAAGAAGGAGGAAGAAACTAAATTTTGGCCTATCCATTTTTGTTTAAATCTTATAAATGTTATTAATTACAGTAGTCATCGTTTAACAGTATTTTGCATTTAGTGTGATTTTTTTTGGACTCTCACACACTGAGGAATGCAAGCCATCACCCTCTCTATGTAGAGAGAAAAGGTTATGACAACCCTGTTATCATCAAAAATGGTTACTTTTTATTCTCCAGACTTGAACTACAGTCTTCTCATCCCTTTCCTGATACTCTTTGTTTTACTGTCGTTTATAATTTTTTTGCTCATGTGTAATTTTCCATAGACATTAGGAAATCCACAGAGTGTAAAACTAAGTATCAACAAAAGAAGGGAGGGAGGGCTTTCCATGTCAACTCTCAGTACTTGATGCAAGTTTCAGAGGAATTAAAGTATTTGCAAATGGTTAATGAAATTTAAAATATTAAACTTTTTCACATTAAAAATTTATATTTGTGAATATGATTTCAAGAAAATATGTAAAAAAGGCATTTTTAAAAGTACTTGGTAATAAATACATATATTTGTAAAAGAATGTAGAAGTAAACATACAATCCAGATTCTGAAGTATGTAATAGTTTTTCTTGCAAATCACTACCACATGTGGCAACACTACCTGCACTGCTTTATACTGAAAAGAATCAGTTATGGAGATGTCTGTTCTGTTATTCTTATAACTAAATTGATTATTTCTAATTAACAAAGCACTTCTAAACCTAATTATTCCTAAACTGATGGATTTTATATCAAGTCTATATTTATGTCAAATTGCTTACTGACAGCTCTACAAACAGACTTCATTCAAAGTTCAGCCATGTTCAGAGAGACATTGGACTCCTACATTTAAGAGACTTGCAGATGATCTACAATTACCTTTGAAATGTCAAAACTTTTTTGTATTGGTTTTCTGTTTCCTTGGTCTTTTTCTGAATCATGATGACTTAAATTTTATATGCCTGGAAGTAAATTGTTCAAATAAGAAGGATTTAGGTTTTATTTGCTTGTTTGTAGTTGTTTAGTTGGTTTCTTGTGCTTTTCTTTTGTTTTGGTATTTGTACATATGCTCTGAACCTTCTCACCATATGTAAAGTTACCAGTAGCAAGAAAGGAACAAACATTTTATTCTTTATTAATACTTGACTACTAAAACCTGGGGAAAAGCCAGTAATTTGCTATGAAAGACAGCTACAAAATATTTTACTTGCAATTACACTGGACAAAAGCTGAAGCATTTTTCTTTCCTTGGATTAAAATTTGTTGACTGTGTGCTTAGGTTAAAATTTAGCCTATAAAATCACTTTTTAACTGACTTTACTTTTTAAAAACCCTCAAATGCTTAAGATTTCAGATATATTACACACCGTCTCAGACAGTCATTTTTAAACTACTATAAAATATGTAATCAGTTAGTAACCTTTATCTGTCCATCTCTTTTAGAAAACACAAATACTACTGGTACATCTGTTCATGTAGAAAAATGTTTGTGATAAATAGGCTTTTTAGAAAACACAAAATTAATTCTTTCATTTGCTTAGGATGCACAATGACAAAAGAGAAAACATAATTTCTTGCCTATAGAGCAGAAAATTTTCAATTCAAATGTAGTTAGAGGAGATCCCTCTTTGAAGTACATTTTCTCACTATTGTTGAAAAATGAGCCAACTATTTAACTGATTTTTCACTCATATTTGAAAGCATTGTAGGATTTAGAGAGGGGAGTCTCAGTTGTTTTCATTTTGGGGCTTTTTTTTTTCGTTGGTTTTTGTTTTGTTTTTGGTTAGGTTTTTTTT
>VXBU01010695.1:0-17044 GCA_013400315.1 Bombycilla garrulus | reverse complement strand
TGTTCTTTGAAGTTCAGAAATTGAGTTCTTTCAAAATAAAGCTATAATTGAAGTTATATTTCTGAAATAATTTAAAAGAAAAAAGTTTTAAGTATGAAAAAAGCTACAAATATGATAATATTTGATTTTGCAAAAATAAAGTCAAATTAAAATTTCCAGCTATGGACTTTCTGTTCAATAGTGAACAATGCTAGTATCATGGTCTATATTTTTAATACCAAGCAGATATATATATGTATTTACAATTGAAACATTATCCCTTTAAAACATTTTTTAAATATTTATAAAAAATATTTTAGATTTTCTAAGATTTGTATTTAAAAACTTCTAAGAAAATAATACATTCTTTCTGTCTTTAGAAAGGTTGCTCTTAAATCTTAGAAATACCTTCACTGGAAGCTGTCATTCTCCAGAATCTGATTGGGAGTTCATTTTCTGGTTTAAGATGCCCTTATTTCACGAGTTGTCCACCTTGAGATTGCCTTTAACTCCTCTGATGTCCACTGTCTTAGTTTTGAATAGTTCCACTGATTTTATAGTTGGATGGATCAATATCCATATCAATAAACTTTCTTAAGTGTCCTAAGTAAAACAAATACCTTCCTACACTTACATGCGGCCCACCAAATATTCAGTAATCAAGTTTCTCTCCATTTGCTCACATTCTTACAGGGTTTCTTAAGAATTTCCCTTTCTAAATTTTTTTTGGGGAAAAAAATCATTCTTTTATAATGAAAAATCAATAAAGAGTGTAATGGAAATGAATTTGCTTTCACAAATACTTCTCTGCAAGCTTCATTATATAGCACCAGATGTCCTTAATTTACCTTATAATTTCCTCCAGTCAGAATTTCAATGATCACCACAAGATACATCATTATTTATCAGTTTTCCCACCTGTACAACCTTTAATTGCAGCTGAATTTAAATTATACAAGTCGATCATCCATATGTTCAATGGTAGTCAGTGTAACTATAACCATAGCTGCACAAATAATACCCAAAGTATTTCTAGTACTGTTGTTCTTCTGGGTTCCAACATAGTACCTGTTGAATTTAGCAAAATTTCCTTCAAAACTTCCTGGAAGCTAGGACAGGGTATATAGGACATATATATTGTCATATGTATGTGATTCCCTGGCACTGAAACTATAACACGTTAAAAACTAAGCAGTATGAAAGATACATCAGGTTTTGGGTTTAAGACCTGTATTGCTTGTATTGGAAATGTACCGATTTTCAAATGTGCCATGGCACTTAAAGCACTTGATATTGACTTAAAACAAAGAAAATAAAGGAAACGCCAGGTCAGGGGCTGGATCTACACACATGTACTGTATCTAATGCATAAAAACAGGCCTATCAGAGTGACATAATAAAAAGGATTTTATTGAAATTGCCTTGTTATCCTAAAAGAAGGAAAAAAGGTTAATTTAAAACTTATTTTGGGTGAAAGTAAGAGACATAGAAAGCTTCAGCTTTGCTATAACTGCTAAAAGCTCTGAAATAAGCTATTAGTGTCTGAAGTAAGCCATTAGTTCTTCTGTACAAAGAAGAATACTCAACCTCACTAATAATTTCAAAAAGAAAATATTTAAACTTACTTTTATTAATGGTTTGGTTAATCATCCTATGTCATAAACTGAAACAAAGCTTTTTTCTTCAAACACCAGGCAACATTAAATTTGTTAAGAAATATTTGGAAGCAACTTATTTCAGCCAGCGAAGTCATGAAAGGATAGGAAACTACATGCTGCTGCTTCTGCCATCTTTGAAGTTTTGACTTTTTCTTCTGTGATAAATGAAAAGGGCAGCAGTCTTGTGGAAAATCTGATTTTGAGCTGGAATACAGCATGTGTTTCACATGGGACTTGCTAGGAGATTGGGAATTGAACTGCCAGCATTATCTTGGGATTTTCAATCACAAAGGACTGAAAAGAAAAAAAACTTTTCCTAAACACGTCTAGGTGGCTTATAGTTTGCAACTATATTGATTCTGAAATACATTAAATTTTTATTTATCTACTTTAGGGAGTGAAATTCCACAGGGGTTAAGGATTTTTGCTGATTCAGTTAGCTTTTCTCCAGATCAGAGGCTTTTTGGAAGTACAGTAATTCGAAATGAAAGATTTTTCTGACTAGATTGACACCCATGTGAGATACTAAAGTCAATGAGAAAATGCTTACACATTGATCTCTCCAGTGAAAAGCTATAGATCTATATGCCTATATTAAACTTCCTTTGCAGTTCAGTTATGTGAAAATTAAAAGCCTGGTTTTCCTTTTTCTTCCAGTTAATTTTTATATAAATGTGAGTACCCAATTGATTAAATGCATAAAAAAATGTGTACATCCTGTCTGTTTATAGGTACAACTGACGAAGATGGCTGAAAGATAATTTCATCTCCATGTTTAATCAGATTACTATGACCACAGTTTCCCCTTCAACATGAAGCAAATTTTCTATAAAAGAAAGTGCAGGTAAGAATTGTCAACTGCTCAGGGGGAAAAAAAACGAATCTCTTAAATTAATATTTTTGAAGTATATTGAAGTGTATTTTATTAGTGTAGAAAATAAAGTTAACACAGTGCCAATAGCTGACTTTTGTTCTGCATTCTTTTTTACAGCTATTCATCTTTTTAAAAGGAAATATGTTTGGATATATTAGGTATGTTATAAGCACTTCAGACATTTAAAAGACTCTAGAATAATATTCATGTTTGTTATTCTTATCTGTAACAGGAAGAGTCAGCGCAGACCTTTTGGAATTGGTAGAGTAGAAGTAATCAAGATTATTAATTTGAAAGACTGCAAAAGAACATGGAAGTAGCAAAATCTATTTGACAGTAAGAGATTAAAGTGAGATCCTGCACTTCTCCATGTGCTGCTAATGACAGTGAGGTCTTATCTCTAAGATTAAATTTGTGCATAGTTTCATCTCTAGTACTAACATCTAAAATATGCTACATAAGTGAAGATTTGTCATAATTGTCATTCCCTCTTGGGATGTCTGTTTCAAGTTTACTGATGAAGGTTTCATATTGCATTCTAGTCATAATTCTGATCAGACTCTGACAAAAGAAATATCTCAATATACATATTATTTAAACTTTATAGATGGCATGACATTTTTTCTCTTGACTTTCTTATAATAAAATCAAATGTCTTTATGTCCGTGAACTAATCTACTTTCTTGACAGAATGCTTAGAATAGATGCTAAATTCCAACCCAAAGTTGTTATATCTCAGCAGGTGAAAAGAATAATTCTTGTATACCCGTACATTATGATGTGAACAAGGGAACAAGGTAGTAAACAAGTCATCAAAGCATATTTAGTAGAAAACTGGTAAGCAGCTTAAACTGTAAATACCAGCTGAATGTTAGCATTATTAATAGGAAAATGACTATTTTTTCAATTATTGGAGTTATTGAAGGAATGGAACAGTATTTCCATTGTGATGGAAATTACTGGCATTTTCACTCTTTTAAGTAGGGTGGCAGACCATATTTTGCACTCTTTTCTGAGTGCTGGTTTAGACTTCCAACTCAAAGTGTCTAAATATCTTGAAGGTGAGATACTTAATTTTGTGGTTTACTGTGAAACATGCTGCATTCCATGGCAGGAAATTATTTTCTTTTGGTTTTATTGGTAAAAGTAGCAACAAGTAAAACTATAAAAAATTCTGTCTGCCTTTCTCACCAAATGATTAGAAGAAAAGGAAAAAGAAAAAAAAGTATTTTCTTAAGGAACAAAATCAAATTCGGTCAAAACCAAATACAGTTCCAATAAATGTAATGTTAAACAAAAATGAGTAACCTTTTAAAAGTTTCTGTGTTTGTCTTTTTCTCAAGAAATGCCAAAATATATTTCAGCCATTAGGTAAGACAGTAAATTACTTTGAAAGAAGATTGGTTCATTTTGCTGAGAGCAGCATTCAGAAACTTAACAAGAATCAAAAAGCATACTTTAGGAAGAGAATTATGAAATATAAAAATTTTTTCTTGAGTACGTAGAACCACAAAATCTTGGCTATTCTTCTTTTCTGTATCTCAAGATGGCAGTGTTTCAGAATACTTCCTGTTTCTCCATTCTGTATAATCTTAACATTTGCTTGCACAGTGTACTCAGGTACTAAGCTTAATGGCTGCATCTCAAGGTTCAAACCAGGTGTGGGCAATATGTCAGATACTAGAGAGGTCAACACTTTCTACTAGCTCTAGAAAATCTGTTATAGGAAAGGTATGTAAAATATGGATCTTGCTTTCAAAGGCCACTGGTATGTATGTTCTTACATTGATTCTGTACATATTTGAATGTAAATTTTTACTTTCAACAATTGAATCATGACTGAGTTTGTTAAGGTGAGCTCCCTGCTAGTGCCTAGGAAATCCACTGACTCTCAGAGACAAGGGTCTGAAATAGAAGTTCGGATGTGAAACTGTAAGAGTTAAAAAGCAACATTATTCCAGCCACACTTAAGGATGAGTTGCATTGTGGCTATTAGTAACAAAAAAGAAATGGGTTTAATCAGCAGTAATCTTAAATGCTTCTTTACCAATTGAACAATCTCCTCAGCTAATTCAGAGTTCACAATGAAATGCATAGACATAGCATGGGAATGCATGATCAAGCAGTTTTCCATTCAGCCATGAAACACAGTTTCCTTATGTGGACAACTCCCTGTGCCTCGACAGGGTTAGGAACAGCTATAGCTCATAAGGAGCTTCTGTTAATCCTGGTGTGGATGAAATTTTTTCAAAGCAGTAATTCTCTGGAAATCTTTCTTTGTTCCCAGGAAAAGAAACTGTTTGCCACTCCCTTGACTCAGGCCAGGATTAAAATCGATGTTTAATTTCCTGTTGACACCACTCAAAACAGAGCATCTACATTAAGATCACATTTTTTTTTAATGTGTAAATACAAAGTTTTTTATATAAGTACAGGGCTGCCACTTGTAGAGTGGGGAGGGGAGGGAGAGAAATCAAGGAGAAGAGAGAGAGAAGAGAACTTTTCCCAACCAAACACTGAAGGACAGATACAATTCTCCTCACTTTACTCACATCAGAAAGTGAAATGCTCTTTCCTTCTCTTTTTCTAATTTCAGAGACTTTTGGAAAAATCCTACACATACGAAGGTGCTTGCTTAGATTGCCAAAGTTTTGCAAGAAGAAGAGCTTGGTTCATCCAAGGGATATGGTAGAACTTTGAGAGAAAACACGAGTGAAGAATCTAATCTTCCATCCTCATTGATGGTGATCTTCACATTCATATTCATGTCACAAATACTCCTCTAGTCCATTTTCCCTTGTCCTTATCTTCTTCTGTGATTCTTAGTCATACTCTTCTATTCCACTTTTCTACATTTGATCCTCAGGTTTTCTGTTAAGAAGATGGTTGTTTTGACCAGCAGCTCATTCTATTTATACATCCCTGCTAGTTTCCTTCTTATTAATACTCTAACTCTAACATGACTTTCTAACTGTTTCTATCCATTATTTTATCGATCAATTATTGTCACGTCCATTATTTTATTGGTGCTTATTTTTTTATTTTCCAGTTCTTCCCTTTTATTCATCATCAGAGTTACATTATCCTGCACATTTTCTCCACCTGCTGTGGTGTGGATGTCCGTGGTCCTCCATGGGGTGCAAGGGCACAGTTGCCTCACCATGGTCTGTACCACCATGGTCTGCAGGGAAATCTCAGTTCCAGTGCATGAAGTGCCTCCTCCTCTTCCTTCTGCGTTGACCTTGATGTCTGCAGAGTTGTTCTTCTCACATCATCTCACTTTACTCTTTGGCTGAAATTAAAACTGTGTTGCCACATTTTGTTTTGATTTCTTCTTAAATCTGTTGTAACAGAGGTGTTGCCATCATTTCAAATTGGCCCAGCCCTGGCCAGCAGCTATTCCATCTTTGAAGACACCAGGGATTGGCTCTCCTGGACGTTTAGAAACCTTCTAGCACATTCTTACAAGAGCCACCCCTGTAGCCCCCCACACTACCAAAAAACCAGGACATGCAAACCCAATACATATATCTCCTTTGACATTAATAGATTTTACAATAAATGTACTTACNGCTCTCCTGGACATTTAGAAACCTTCTAGCACATTCTTACAACAGCCACCCCTGTAGCCCCCCACACTACCAAAAACCAGGACATGCAAACCCATATGTATCTTATTTGACATTAATAGATTTTACAATAAATGTACTTACCACAGAATAGCAGAAAACATTTCATATTAAGGAAGATGAAAAACTTAATTTCATTAAAAGTTACAGGGATAACCACTTAAGTCCTGGAATATTTTAAGGAGATATAGAAGTAACAGTTTCTCTGCAACTCAGCCTGGCACAAAGCTGATTAACACCTTAAATGTTTCTCCAATATATGTACAGAAAAGACTGAGGAAAGCATATATTTTCTCTTTCTTTTTTTTTTTTTTTTTTAGGAAAGATTGGACATGCAGACAGCAACATAATTTAGCACAATTCAGATACTGTAATGGAGGATTTAACAAAAATGGAAACATTTATTTTTTGAGGCAGAATGAAAACAATGAATGACATTGATCTAATTAAACTCTGTAGGTGGAAGAACGATGTTATTGTGGAAGTAATATTAGAAAAACCTTTCTTCATACAGAAAATTACAGGGAATAAAAGTTGGTGATTCTAAGCTATGACAGACATGCTTGGTGTCAATGCAGAGAAAAAAAATATACAGAATAAAATGAAATAAAGGAATGATGCCTGTAGGATTATTATTTGCAAGATATCTTGCCTGATTTCTTTCTGCGGACGTCCTGCATGGTGTTTTTCAAGACAGTTTCCTGTACTAATTTATATCTATCTTCTACTTTCTCTTTTGTAGTAAAATGATAGAATATTTTCTCTTTGATTCTAAACCATGTTCAGATATTTTTGAGTGCTTGTCTCTCTAGGATTCAACTGCCATATAAAAAGTTTCTTAGGCCAGTTTTAAAAAACTTGCTATTAACTTGCATTACAGACAAAAAAATTTTGTCTTAACCAGACACATATGATGTACAAAGTAGTGAAAGAATTGCATTGTGGGGTGTTTTCTTTTGTGTGGGGTTTTTTAGTATTTTAATTTCTTGTTATTTACACAAGGTCAGACAAAATCAATCAGAGCAAGTCAAGTTGTCCTGTAATGTATTCTGCTGCAAATCCTTGAGGTCAAACAGGGTATTAATCAGCCTTCATTTCTTTTAGATGGCTGTCCTGACAAATACAATTTTGCCAATGCATTTGGTGAAAAATTCTTTAGTATTGTGGTTGATGGGAAAAGAGGAAAATGGAAGATAATTACAAAAGGTCAAGAATTTCAACGGGGGCATAAGTCTGCATTTTTTGATGAAAGCAATTTTTTTAAACCTTTGTGTAATTATGTTTTTTATGTCTTATTTTTATCTGTAATATACGTAACAATTGGCAACACTGTGTTGAAAGAACTATCTAAGGTCCTAGAGTAATAGAATTATAGTGCCATAGAATGCTTAAAGTATGAAAAAACTCTTAGTATGAGAGTACATCCATTAACCTAACACTGCCAAGTCCACCACTAAACCCCATTCCATATGCCACGTCTACATCTCCTTTAAATATGTCCAAGGATGGAGACTAACCAGTTTCCTGAGAAGCTCATTCTAATGAACTTGATAACTCTTTCTGTAAAGAATTTTTTCCTAATATCCAACCTAAACCTCTCCAGGTGCAACTTTAAGCCATTTCCTTTTGTCTTGTCACGTGTTAATTTGGAGAAGAGACAAACACCCACCTCCTGACAACCTTCTTTCAGGTAGTTATAGATAGCAGGAAGATCTCTCCTGAGCCTCCTATTCTCCAGGCTAAACAACCCCAGCTCCCTCTGCTGCTCCTCATAAGACTTGTGTTTCAAACCATCCAATCAGCTTCTTTGCTCTTCTCTGGATCTGCTCCTGCACTTCCATATGGCTCTTGAAGAGAAGGGCCCAAAACTGAACACAGTATCAGAGGTGGTGCCTCACCAGTGGTTAGTACAAGGGAACAATCACTACTCTGATCCTGCTGGCCACGCTATTTGTGACACAGGCCAGGATGTCATTGACCTTCTTTGCCACTGGGCACAGGCTGGTTCATGTTTAGCCAGCTGTCCAACACTCCCGGGTCTTTTCCCGTTGGGTCACATTCCAGCCTCTCTTCCCCCAGCCTGTAGCACTGCTTGGGCTTGCTGTGACCCGAGTGCAGCATCACGCTCAACTTGGTCTTGTTGAACATCTTACAGTTGGCCTCTGGCCATCAATCCAGCCTCCATATTCTTTTGTAGAGCCTTCCTGCCCTCCAGCACATCAACACTCCCACACAATTTCCTTTGATCTTAGAATATCCTGAGGGCATGCTCAATTCCCTCATCCAGATCACTGATAAAGGTGTTAAAGAGGACTGGCCACAGTAAAGAGACCTTGAGAACTCATCATCGTTGACCAGCCAATTAAACTGAATTTAAGCCCATCCTCCACCACTGTATGGGTTTAGCCATTCAGCCACTTGTTTGCCCAGCAAACAGTACACCTGTATAAACAATGAGCAGCCAGTTTCTCCAGGATAATGTTGTGGTAAGCGGTATCAAAGGCTTAACTAAATTTCAGGCAAACAACATCCATGGCCTTTCCCATATCCTCTACACAGGTCATGATCTATGTGAAGGAATACTGGGGTCATAACAGAGACCTGGAAGATATGGGCCAGATGATACCAGAGATGAAAAAAGGCTCTGGAATTATCAAGACCTCATGCATGGTAAGTTACTGGCAACAATGTAAAGTCAGAAGGTGGGAAAACCTCATTTTTAGGGGCAATAAGAAAAAGAGCCAAGTATCTAACACATATTAAAAGCCAGAAATACTGTAAAGCTGAAAATAACAGAGAGCTGCAAACTAATGGAAAGAAACAATATATATGAAGAGAGGTTAAGAATGGACTTCAGCAGTAAAAAACCAACAAATTATCATCACTGACTTCATGGCCATCAGGACAAAGAGAAAGAAGAAATTCTCACCACGACAATGATTGCATTCCTGGGAAATACATCAGGAGGCTCACAACTTGTCATAGCCATGCTCCACAATCTTTTGTCAGTACACAGGAGCTGTCCAACACTGAATGCAACAGAAAGGAAACATAAGAGATACTAAGACAATAAACTTTTCACTGCAACTGTGTTTAAGAGAGACATTCCATAGTAGTTAAGTAATTCAGACTGTGACTGTTAGCACCATCATAACTGGTTAGACTTCTGATTAAACTGTTGAGATATTATGTAGAGTAAAAATAAATTGTCTTATTTTAGCCAAAAAAAAAATTACATATTCAGTTTCTGATTTCAGAATTTATTTTCTCTTCTTGACTTTCTGTAGTCTTTGCAGTTAGTACTACTCAACCCTGAAGAAATTACAGTAAAGACTAATGAATTACAGCATGTCTCAAATATAACCAAAAGAAGGTGAGGGAACAAGTGGTTTAATTAAATTTTAAAATCAATGCTTTGGAACTTGATATTACAGATAATTATTGTCAGTGTAAAAGATAGTATTATTCAGAAGACGATCAGGATACGATTTTCATTATAATGTCAAGAACAACTCAATAGTCCTTCTCGTGAATATGAAAGGACTTAACATGAATGATTCTTTTAAAAAATCTCTGACGACTGAGATTACAGTTCTTAATTTAAATCTTTAACAGTGATATTATCAACATATAAATTAGTGTAGAATCACTAGAAATAAGTACACGCAGTATATTCAAGTTTCCATACAAGCTCTTTCAGTTTGCATAAAGTATGAACAATAGTAAAAACAGCCTTAAAAAGAAAAAGCAATTATTCCCCAGAGGCAATATTGCTCTGTTTCTGAGCAGCTGTATGACTACAGGAATTTTCTGGCATTTAATATGTTGGGAACTATGGAAATTTTTGGTGACAATAAAATCAGAAGCATAGAAGTGAGAAAAACATGGACTGAGATGAAGACAGTTTAACAAGTAATGTAAAGGCTGTGCACATAAGGAAAAAGAAAAAGAAAAAAAAGGAATTAATTCACTGCTTCCCACAGAAGAGTTACTTGGGAAGAAAAATGCCACCATTCCAAATGTCCTTCCTTTTCTGCCTTCTTCCCCCAGATATATGTACTGAGCATGATGCCACATATTATGGGATATCCCTGTGGTCAGTTGGGGTCAGCTCTCCTGGCTGTGTCTCCTCACAATTGCTTGTGCATCCCCAGTCCCCTCACTGGTGGACTGGGGTGAGAAGCAGAAGAGGCCTTGGTGATGTGCAAACACCACTCCTAAATAATTATCAATACTGTCTTCAGCCCAAATACAAAGCATAGCCCATAACCCCATAGTAAATACTGTGAAGAACATGAGACATCAACACATCTATTTTTACTGTCTCAGATCAGTAGAAGATATTTTTTTGGAAACCCAGTCACAAAAACATATATCAAACTGCTACAAGTACTTATATTTAAATTAGAATATATAGAATAGTAACTTCATATTTAAGTAATAGTTTAGTTAATAATCTTAAAGAAGTATCTGATTTTAAAATAACTGGCCTACTTGATGTTGTATGTGCAGCCTGAAAACACTTGTGTGCCTCTGGTGTTGATAGCTCTATTAAGCATAAAAATAGTATACATCAAATATTTACTCATCAAATATTTATATGTTCTAATAAACAATTTAAGAATTACTCAGACAGCCCTAAAAATATACTCCTCAAGAAATACAGGGAAGAACAATCCTCTATTTGCTTTAAGTTAATTTTAAATGGTCAGTTTATTTCTCTGTTTTAACTACAACTTCTTTTTATTAGAGGACATAATGTCACATGCCTGTGCTATAAAAACAATAAATTTGCTACATTCATAGGACAGGGGAAGGATAATGCTCATATTTCACAGCAATTTCAGCTAATATCCATGCCCAGCTGCTGGAATTCCTAACCCAGTAAACAGGTCTTCTTCTGCCCGGACAGTCCAGCTTGGTGCTGCACAGTCATCTCAGAAGCAGTTCCATAATCACATATTTGCACAGACTCCTGGTCTGCCTAATATCCATTCTCAGAGACTGAGCTCACCCAGCCACTGGCTCAGGAATTGCATCTTTCCAGGTACAGGTCTTCTCCCACTCTTCAGTTAGTCCTTGTTGACATTTGGTAGTGGATTAAACACACTGACGTGAATGCAGGATTGAATTCACTGAGGAAACACACTAATCCTAGCTCTTAGCATTTAGACCTCTCACACTCGCACATACACCCTGGCTTCTGCAGTGCTGGAATATAAGCCTGTGAGTTTTGTAGTTCATGGTGTCGCCAGCTGCCTGCAATCATACCTTTCAACACATTTTATATTGCATGTATATTGACACCCCAGTCCCTCCATTTGTTGACACCAAGGCTGTTTCACATTGGGGAAGTGCTGATGCTTTTTGGATGTCAATAAAAAAGGCATAAAATCTTGCAAAGCAAAAAACTATTTATGAGATAAATATTTACAGATAAATACTGATATCAGTAGCCCAGAAAGGGTGATAGATAGGTGTAAAATCTCACATCACTTCTGATGCTGGGAACATGGCTGATAAAGCTTTGAGTGTAAATTCTGACACTTGGAACCCCAAGATGATAAAATCTTGAGTGTACCTCTGGTCAGGGCACAGCATGCTGCACAGATTCTATCTGTGATGTGGTTTGCTCATTAAACTCATTGGTATTCTGATGGGTCCTTGCTCACAAAACAGATCCATCAGTCACAGACAAATCTAGAATGTGAGCACAATTTTGAACATTCCCTTGGACGATACACTCAAATGTTCTTATAAAATATTGATGCCATGGACAAATTCTTACAATATTTCAAGACGAAAATGCAATACTCTATGCATACAGTTAGGTTAAATGCACATTGTATGTATATTGACTAATTACGTAATGATTATGCATACAAAAGTTACTTATACTATTAATTGAATATACCTTGATTAAATAGTGGTCAGATCCATCACACAGATATATGATCCTGGATTAGCCACTGTAAGTCTCACTAACTGCTTTGTTCTGAGCTGAACCCCAGATCAACAAGATATCTAACTTGAGGCCTCTCTTCCAGTTCCTACCATTCACACAATTTGCAGCTCTCACATGTAGGGTCGAATGGGATTACAAAGAAAAAAATAAGAAATAGTAATTGTTCATAAGATAGGACAGACTGCTGCCCACAGGTGTAGGGCTTTGTCAGACAGGTTGTTTGCCCGACTGCAGGCTTACAAAACATATACTTTTACCTTGTCCCCCTTTTACCATACTTGTTCTTCACCTGAATATTCCACAAATTCCCTCAAACACCCAACATTAAGTTTTATACATTTCCAGAAATCACAGTGGATATAGCAAAATACTCATTAAACTCATGCTTGTCCCTTTGCGTGAGTGATGGATTAAGGCCAACCCTCTCCAAGACTGCCTGCACTTCTTCCCTCAGTGGTTGATAGGTTCTGATCTTCTCTGACGTCCCTTTTGCCACACAATACCTAATGATTGTGGGACTCTGAGCCTATGGGTCTGTGGGCCTAATTAAGCAGGTTTCTTTTTAATTTGTTTTTGTTTTGTACTGAATAGTCCTTAAGCAGATAACTGAAAGAACCAGATATTTTGACATTTCTTTTATCCTTACACTCTGGTCAACACCAAGTGTGCAAGCAGCTGTTGAGCTGCAGAACTCTGTCACATCTTGAGCGTCAACAGGATTGAGAAAAAAAACACCTAATCCCTCTATGCCCTTTGCTGTCACCTCTAGAGAAATGCAAGGAAGCTTGATACTTTCCAGGTATTCTCATGGTGGTGTCAACACCTACACGGAAGACAAGCAGAGCGTAATGGTCAGAGGTCTGGATAAGGATTGGCAGACCAGATTGTCCTTATTCAGAGCCCTGGCAAACAGGAAACCTTCTAGGTCAGGTCAGCCAGTGGGGCATACATCTGATAGGGGGAGGAATTTCCTTTGGCTTTCATTCATGCCACATTCATTAAGGTTTGTGTCGACAAAAAATTACATTTAGCATATTCACTCTGTTAGGTTTATTTACAATAGATTCAGAATTGGTCTTTTCCTGTCAGATTGTATGTTTTGGTATTTTCTAAATAAAATATATGCATTTTAATAAAAAGCTGTCTGTCCTTGCAGTCAAAATCCTTGCTCCTCAGATCTAAGGGATCTTTATGGACAGATAGTTTCTTAATTGCACATTAAGAACCATAGCAGCATTGTAAACCCCCAAAGCAGACTGTACTCTTGATCCTGCTGGTAGAAAAATGGAGTTAGCATAGATCTGTAGAAATGTTGCTGTCTCTGAAATGTTGAGTTTATACTTAAAATTTTTATCATCTGAACAAATTGTGTAGGAGATTTGAGATTTTACTAAGGATACACAGCACTACATTTTAATACTTTAATTGCTCTATTTTAAATATTTTGAAACAGCAAGTGACTAACTGCATGCAAAAGGAACAATGTTAATGAGATTATGCTAAAATAGTGAAATATTAAACAAGAATGGTAAAAGAAATACCCTCAAATATTTGTGATGAATAGTCACAAGATGAAGATCCGGTCCTGTTCTCATTTATAAGAATTAAATAATATCTTCTTAGGACTGGCTAATTGACATCATATTTCATATACAATCACTGCAAAAGTATCCTGTATCACAATAACAAATAATCTGCAGTATTTTCATCTCAATATATAGCAAATATATTGAGAAATTTTTCACCCATTTCACACATTCAATTATTTGTTATGTCTCCTGATGTTTTAGTGATTCCATTGCTTATGGTATCATTTGAAGAGTTGGGATTTTTTTGAGAAAGAAAGCCCTAACCAATCTCTGCATGTAGCTGTAATCTTAGGCAAAATTAGCACTGCAGAAGTATGTGAACCTTTTTGGTCTTTTCGTAATGTTACACAAAAAGTTGTGATGCTCCTGGGAAATCTTGGGTAGATTTGTGCCTGTTATATATTTTTCTCCTCTTAAGTTTATCCTGTTTCTTTGCAATACCTAGAAGTCTTGATTGTTTAAGATGCTGATATATTTTCTTCAGGTGATTGCTTTAGTCACCATTTCTATGTTCTGAGAGTTTTCTTTACTTGTTTGTTTGTTTACAACTTACATAGGCCATTGGAATTTTAGAAATGTTGAAAAGCTCCTACTGAACCTGTGGATAATGTTAGCTGCTCTCCAATCAGCCTCATTTAACTGTTTCTATGGAAAGAGCTTCTTCAAAAATCTTGCAGGCTAACTGTAGAAGCTTTTTGCCCAGTGGTATTTGCTGTCAGCAGCAGATGGGTGGAAAAAAAGAGAAACCAGTCCTATTTTCCATGTTTCCCAGCTGGGACATGAGGAATCACAGTAAAATATATAGGGCTACACAAAACAGACTAAATTGTCTATATTCACCTTAGTGAATTCAGCACATAGCTTGTTAAATATCACTGTTAATTTCATGTTAGTTTGTTTATTTTTCATAAAAGAGGAGACCATATCATCTAGTCCAGTCCCTGATTCCTCACCACTGTTGGAAATTTCATCTTTCAGTCTCCTTCTCCTCCTTTCAATGTTTATTTTTTTCCTGTTTTACACATTTAAATCAACCCTTCATAGGCAGGATCACCTTAAAATACTTCAGAAACAAAGATTTCAGCAGCATTAATCATGAGTACTGAAAAAAATAGAACAAATTAAAGAAATATTATTTTATGCTAAGACGTTAAAATTTTAAGAATGTTTATTAACAAGAATAAAGTCTAAACAACTCCTTCAGCATTCAATGAGAGTTTTCTTTTCCTCGAATATCTGTTATTCCCCGAATGGATTTGGAAACGAAAATTTTATGTCATGACTGAATAAAGCAAAATTAAAGCAAAATGGTGCACTCTCATTTCAAAATGCCCATCTTGAATACTCCAGCTGTCTTATCTTACATTATAGGTGTCTTGAGTTCAAAACCTTGTCTCTGATAACAAGGAAGATTTTCACAGTCATTTCCATAAGGATTATGCAGGACAAAAAGAATAATATCCTGTAGGTAAAGTTACTAATATTACAGTTCAAATTAAATTATGTGAAATTTCAGTTCTCACGTTAGAACCATCAAAAATACTTATTCAACAGTCCATTTGTTAAAACTCTATAGGTTGAAGAGTTACTGAAAAACTGGTAAAAATTATTAAACAAACAAATGCCAAAGCCTTTGCTTATACTTGATCAACATTAAAGGCCTGGATGCTATGGATAAGTTATTAATTCTAAGTTTTCCATTAATTGTTAGTAAAAACTTTGTAATTTAGTTTTTGGCTAGTAAAACATTAGACAATATTCCAGTAAACGTCAGAGGAGAAGTAGAATTTTTGATACATATTATAATGTAGTACAAATAGAAGTTACTACCAAGGTGATGATATTCTTCAAGATTATTTAAAAGGCAGAAATAGTGTTTAGGATATGATGAATCACAGGAAAATTATTGGTTGTTCTACATAGTTCATTTTAAATATTCTATTAATTTTATATTGAAGATATCTATCATGGGAAAGCACTATTATATATTTAATTACTTCAAGATCAAAGAAGTGACAGTACATCAAAATTTAGACTTGAGTGAAAGTAGTAAGGGCAATTTTGATGAAAAGTCAAAATCATAAACACTGCCTGACAGAATTGAAGATGAATTCCTAATCACTAGCACAGCAGAAAGAATATAATCAAATGAATACTGAAGGAACATTGTCCAGGCAAATATATCTGGTCCTGATAATGAAAAAGAAAACATAGTGGCCCAAATCCAGCTTGCTTTCTTACATGGTTAATTCTGCTGCAGTTCATTTGCCTTTCGGGTATTTTTTTCTCAGTATCCCCGTCTAATTACTAGGTTAGAATATTTCTTACAAATGCCTGAAAAATCTTAGGTGCCATTGAACATTGAGAAAATTATGTTTTCTCTAAGTAAAGGGAATAAATTTAAGGTATCTCATTAATAGCTGATGACTAAGGACATGACTATTAGCTCTTAATATGAAAAATACCTTTATTAAGGAACCTAGCTTCCTGAATTAATGTTTCTACAAAAGCACAGAAACTAATTACCCAGAAAACTCCAATGCCATATGAAAGTTGGCAGCCATCTAGCTGCAGATTGAAACATTTGGTGTCCTATTGAGGGGTATTTGTTACTCAATTTATGTGTTTTTATCCAAAATTCATATAAAAAGGCAACTTACACAGCTCAGTATGTCTTCAAGTCCAAGTCTTCTCCTGCTACCTTTCCACACTAAGATTTTCATTAGTTGAAAATTCCAGTCAAATCACAAGGAGTTCTGAAGGCTTTCTGCTACTTCTATAAGAAATTATACACCCACAACAACACAGATTAGGATTCCAATATTTTCAGGTTTATACTTAAGTCTTTCCTCCTGTCAATCCCTTTCTTAATTGAATACCTTATACATTGCTGTCAAATATGGACATATTACAGGATGTAACACACAATGCAATTAATGCATAAAATAAGTAATCAGGTAAATCAAACACTAGACAGTAAATATTTAGGTTATAAAAAAGTATAAAAGAAGCATATAGGTAACTTGACCATCAAAAATGAAACTATGAATCTCTGGAAGTACAGAGGAAGACTTACCGTGGACAAAGAATAAAAACCCTTGGTCAGAATTCAGACATTAGCAGTCTCTGCAGTAATATTTATGAGTTTTCCATCTGTCTTAGGCGGGTTGACATTTTGTATGACTAGCTCATAGGATTAAATTAAAAAGAAAGACAAGATGATTTGAACAGGTATTGAAAAAGGATGTTGAACAGTGATCATGAGGAGGACCAGGAGATAAATTGCTATGTTGATGAAAAGAATGATGAACCAGCAATACCCAAAAATTAAAAATTTAAGTGACATCCAA
>VXBU01010693.1:158642-186217 GCA_013400315.1 Bombycilla garrulus | reverse complement strand
CCAGAAAAGCCCGATCTGTTGTAAAATTTTTGTAGATAATGTGAATTTTGCATTTCCCATCTGCTTATGACTAATAAAATTCTTTAGTATTATTTTTTTATTGACTTTACCAGTCCTCAGAGAAAATATTATCTTTAAACCATTCAAAATAATGTATATTGTGTTGATATCAAAATATTAATACATCCATATGAGCACTGCAGTCTGGATATTAAGAATATAGTTCAATACAATCAATAAGTAATATATTGAAAATCAGGTCTTTTCAATAAATTTAATAAAATGCAATTAAGAAATTTTCCTAATCATATTTGGACCTAGTCCACAGGTGTGCAATGTCTTATCATAAAACTAAACTCCTTCGCTATCAAGTGACAATTTTAAAACTGTATTTATTTTTAATCAAGCTGCCAAAATAGAAGTTTCCATTGAAGTACTTGACCTTTTTTGGCTCAATGACACTTTTCAACACTTGAACAATTTTAATACCTGATTATAATTTTCAATGACCAGGAACAAAACACCTACTGAAAAATGGGATGTGGCTTTTAACTGCGCATGATAATAGACCATACCAGTATAATCTAAATAATCTGCTTTCTGGGGAGAATAGCTACTTATCCTGTAAAAAATTCTAAGTTTTTCTTTATTTTTTAGCAAACGTAGCATAATGATTACAATTTTGTTTAACTTATATGAAGACAGTTATTTATTTGTTTTCCTATTGACTGATGAAAAAATAGAGTTTTAATTCTATTCCCATACAAACAGACCAATACATTATGCATCACAACCATTTACAGTGAGTGATAACATGAAAAGTCAAAATGGGAATTCAATAGAAAACGAATTACTAATTTTTAATACCAAAGGCAGATTTTCTATTGAGAAAGAAGAATTCTGTGTTAAACTAGAAAAGCTGCATGAACAAATAGATATGAGCATAAAATTTGGATTTATAAGGATACATCTGACTTTAGAGATAGTAAGTATTCAAAATAGGAGAAATGATCTACACATAAATATTACTGTTTAGATATCAAGCAAGATTTATTGAGGAAAAAGCAATAACAAATAGTTTATAGAAGTACGTTAGAAGTTGTACTTAGCTACTCAGGAAAGTGATTTTATATTTAAGTGGATTTACTTGATGTCTGAAAGAGACTTTGACTTTAAAAGGAGAAAAGGGATCCTAATATAGGTTCCCTGCTGAGGAAGTTACTACTCAGTAGGAATTCTTAGAAAATTCTGCAAACCCCTGTCAAAGACAACTAGAAAAAATCTTACTTACGGGATATTAGGTAACCAAAAGTAGCCCTCTAAAATTATGATTTTCTACTTTGGTTTAAAAGGACTGAGGGGAAGCTATCATCCAAATATATTTATTTCACCTAAAAGTGTAAAGATTTGTATTTTTGCCTTAGCTAGACTAGGCAGACTAGATGTTCTGCTTAAACATGATTGTCTTAATTAAAAGAAAAAGTTATCTGAAACTAACTTCGGAAGCAATGAAAGAAGATAAAAAATGACACTTCATTTCTTAAAGGAATAAAACATTAAAAGTCCATGCCCTCAACTTGCATAACAAACTAATCAATATATTTAGAATTCTACTCTATAACTTAATCACTCTAAGATTCCTGAGTGATATTCTTTTTACCTTATTTTCCTGAAGTGTTGAATCCCATGTTTCAGAACAATAGTAATAAATAAAAGACAGTAATTCAGCTGAAGTCAATATGTCAGATCATTTTCACAAAAATGTTTTTGACCTTAGCTCTAGTTCAGTTGGTCCAATGAAACATGAAGATTAATAAACCTTTCAAATCTTTTCAATTGTAAGAAAACAGGAAAAGTGCAAGATTATATATATTTTTTGCAGAAAGTCGCACGGAAGAAGAAATTTAGATATGAGTTAAATAGCCATGTAAGACAGCTCATTTGTGTAATGCATGTAATGAGATAAATCATCTAGAGTAATTAAAAAGTAAAAGCAACATCACTTCCATGGGAGTATATTGTTGGCTTTATGGAAACAGAAGGGATGGTGGACTGCCAGTCAAAATGTTAAATAAAAACAGTGTCTGACAAAAATCTTTAAAGGACAATATATAGGTATCTGGTACAAGTTAGTGAATGTTTTCCCCTATAGATATCTAAAATAATATATAAAATCAAGTATAAATTGATTATGACTCTTTTTCAAGATAATATTTGAAATTTTGAAAATTTCCTTTGGTTTATTTTTCCTACTATAGCATCTAGATAGATTTTGGGAGGTAAATATTGCTTGTTGCCAGTGACATTAAAATGAGATTGCCAACATTTATCAGCTGAGTGGTGTGGACCTGGAAGGACATATTAACACTTTTACCTCTGCACAGATAAAGATAAGTACAATATACCAGCTAACACATTTTAAGCACTGACCCATTTCTCTTTTCCAGACATGACTTCAATCAAGAAAGCAAAAGCAATGTGTCTTTTGTGGTTTTATTCAGTAAAGAGAACATAGAAACAAAATAGGTTCATTTACCCAGCTTAAAAAGTTGACAATAGTCAAACTCTGTGAGCCTGACCATAGCACCCATTTATCGGAAATTAAAAATCACAGATTTTTAGAATGTCCTGATTAGGAAGGGAGGCAGGAGGATCTTCAAGTCCAATTCCTAACTCCATACAGGGCAAAATTAAAGTTAAACCATATTTCTAAGATGTTTCATGAACACAAAGAATGTTGGGGCCATGACCACTTCCCCACGGAGCTGGTATCAGTGCTTGATAATCCCCTCACTGAAAAGCCTTTTTAAAATATATAACCTGAACTTCTCCTGTTGCAGCTTCAAATCAATTATTTGTATCTTATCAGTAGTCACAAGAGGAAAGAAATCTTGACCTCCCCCTTATGAGGAAATTTTAAAGAGTAGTGAGGTAACTCTTTCCTGTACCAACACCCACCTCACCCCACTTGTCTTCCTTTACTTTTATGGATTTTTAGGGTTTTTTTCTGCAATTCTGTATGGGGTTTTTGTCTGCTTATAAGTGCCAGAATACAAATATAAGGTCATCTTCCTCGGAGGCAATAAAATTTCAGACTACTTAGGGAAACAATATATTTATATGCAGTATAAATTTCAAATATATCTGTACTAGGTCTCCTTCACTTTATTTTCCTCTTGGCTTGTAATTGATACATTTGCAGCATTTTCCACTTAAATGTTGGACTTAATGATCCTTCTGGGTCCTTTCAACACAGACGATTCTGTGATTCTGTGATTTTGCAGTACAAATTACTATATTAAGCAGAAAGTGACAACACTGGACTGACTTAGGCATTGGAGTCAATGTTTTCCATGTTCACTCCATTAGCACCTTGGATAAAAAGCCACAAAAGATACACTTTGATATAATTTATCCAGTACAAAGTTTAGAGTTCATCTATGTCAAAACATAGATTAAAATGAAGAATAATTTTAAAAGATTTAGTAATGTAGACTTCAGTATTTGTCCTTAAAATAACTAGTTATATTCTTATTGACTGCAATACTGTGCTTTTGGTAACCATATTCTGGCAGTAAATCTACCTAGAATGTATTAGATTCTGTGGTAACTGAAACTTTAGCTGAACATTATTAGCATTAAAACATTCAGCATGTTTTCTTTCTAGATTTCTTTCATTTTAAAAGAAAAAAATAGATAAAATTAAAAAGACAAGAAAAAAATCTAAGAAATGTAACTCACACACATGTTATTACAGCACAACATCTGTAGGTGCTCATTAGAGTCAAGTGAGATAAACTAGGATGGAAAGGTATTCCTCTGCAAATTGCTGCAGCAATATGATTTTATCACTTATTTCAAACTGAAGGTGTATAAACACTGATTGCTCTGCCTTTGATCTCTTAAACAGGTTACAAAAGGTTTTTCAAACAAAAGCAGGCTTTTGGGGGTGTTTGCAGCTACAGTTCAGGGAAATGTAGGTCATACAAGAGAAATGTTAATTAGACAGGGGACTACAAAAACATTTTGAGCTCTTTAGCTCTGTCATAACCATCTATTACAGAAGCAACAAGTTAATTTTACCATTTTTTGAATTAGAAAGTATTGCAGCAAGCTAACCTTGAGCCATCATTCCCTTAATTGGCTCTTGCTTGATGTGTATTAATTGACACATCCATTTGATTACTTTTCTTTAAAAAAATTCTAAAGAAACATCTAACATAAACTGCACATTAGCACTTAACTTCTTTTTGTGCCTTTCTTCAAGTAGTCAGATTATAGGGAAAAATTACTCTTTTCATAACCAAGATTTCACTGAACAATGTAAATCATAAAGTTATTTAAAGGGAGAAAAAAGAGTTATCGAGTTTAAGGTGTATTTTATTTTCCTTGAAAAAAGAAAAGCATGACATTTCTATTATTTTTAGCAAGAATTAATATTCAAGTGCTTACATTACTGCTATAGATCAAAAGTTAAGATTTTTTGAAGCAAATTAATTTCAAGAGAGAGAGAGTGTGATTATATCTTAGAAACTTCATGGAGCAGAGTTTCTATTCTTTTCCATTAGCAACTTAGTTCAGTCAATAGATCCAAGTAAGTAGCTCTGTTTGCTCATGACCTTTCAAAATAAAAAAACTGTGATGGCCAGCATTGCTTCAGGTTACTACATGACCACTTACATTCTGAAATGTCCAGTTGACCTCCAGGCAAATTATGTTGTTTCAGTCATACTCTGTTGAATATAGAGTGTTTGATTAGTTCCAGCACATAAAAGAGAAATGTGACTATATCTAGATGAGAATGACGTGATTAAAATAGAGGCTATGTCCCATGCTGAAGAAGGGGGGGGGGAATCAAGAAAAAATACTTGGGAAACTGTGGAAAAACATGATTGGTAAGACCAAGAGACATCATATTTATCCTTATTTATACTGAGGCCTAGAACAACATTAAGAGAAATAAAATAAATGCGTGAAGTTTAATTTGAAGTTTCTGGTTGCTGTGTTTACAATCCTTCATAGAGATTTTAAATTTTGCACAAACTATCATCCCTCTAATTCGGAATTTAGTTGTGGAAGTTGTCAAAGAGCCCAAAGAATAGATAATGCCTTCTGAAGTGGAGACAACAGGCACTGCTTTATGAAATGGATGTCCCTTTCAGGTTGAACTTCAGCTGGGCTTTAAGCTGGGGTAAAGAACTGAAGAATGATTCTTCAAATTGAAGCTCAATAGATATTTTTGTATTTCTTCTAATGACTTTAGTAAAAAAAAAAAAAATTAACACATCTTATGTGTATGTATTTGTGTCAGTTTTTTATATGTGCTTTCTTGATTTAGAGGCTCCCATATAACATTATTTTACATGTTCTATGACATCTGAGATATCTGCATAGACCTGGCAGATAGAATATGACTTTTAGATGTTAAGTTGGCACCCAGTGAATTCTCAAAAGCTGAGATGAGATGATTAAATCAAGTCCTATATGTAGACATTTTCATTTTGTTTTCCAAAATATGAATATGAATCCTCCACATCAAGGCAGATCACAGATTCACAGAATGGGTGAGGTTGGTGGAGACCTCTGGAGGTCATGTGGTCCAAACCCCTTCTCAAGAAGGGCCTCCTTAAGAGAGTTGCCCAGCCCTATGAATACCTCAAAGGAGGGAGTTCACAAACTCCCTGGGCAGCTTGTACTAGGGCTCAGTCACCCTCACAATAAAAATGTGTTTTCTGATGTTCAGATTGTTGCCCCTGGTGCTCTTACCAGTCTGGCTCTGTCCTCGCTGCACCATCTCTGTGGGTATTTATATGTATTGACAAAACCCCCTAAGGTGATTTAGGCTGCACAGTCCCAGCTCTCTCAGCCTTTCCCCATATGAGAACTGCTTCCGTCCCTTTTTCATCCTTGTGGCCTTTCTGTGGACTGTCTCCAGTATATCCCTGTCTGAATTGTGCTGAGGAGACCAGAACTGGACACAGTATTCCAGGCACATACACCACCAGTGTTTGAGTAAAGGTGAAGGATCATCTCCCTTCAACTGCTATGACAGACTGAACTGCAGAGTAAATTTACTCCTATTTGAGAGTGGAAAAGGTAGCATTAGAAAAATTATCATCTACTCAGCTACCTCCAGGTTCATTTATTTCTTTATATTCAAGAAAACAGAGTTTTGATGTAGAATGACAGTATTCTACAGGCTTCTACAGAATGATAGGTAAGACTAGATGTACTTGCTGATTGAGTGGCAAAAATCTGAAAAACATATCACAGATTTACAGAGAAAATAATCCTAAAATTGTAGGGTAAAGTTAAAGATTTGCGAAGAACATCAAATCTTTAAAGGTATGGTATATTTTGTGCCACATTTTTATTTACCCTCCAGGAATCACCTTTGGAGATTACTGCTGTAATTATTGTTTGTCAACCACAGAAGCTTGTATGCGTCTGGGACAGGTGATTTCCAAGACAGAGTACTTACACATAGGTGGGAGGAACTTTAAACACATAATTCGTTAGCTTATCTACTTTTATTTTAATCTTGGTATCTTTCCCTCTCTAGTTTAAATGCTATCAGTCTTTGAGGACATTTGCTATTTTATTAATGGAAGGTATATGCATTCTATTAGAAAACCTGAATCCTATGAGGAAGAAGAGAGCACTGTTTAAGAGGTCCAGGAAAGCTTCATCTTTCTCATGCAGTCTTTCTTTCTTAAGACATACAATATGTTCTGCAGTGTCCTGAGATTGTGCTTGGCATTCTTATACTGAGTTTGCCAGCACTAGAACAGGAAAACCTCTGTTTTGCATATTAATCACAATCTTCATTTTGTTACTTACTTTTCATGTACTACTGATTACTTTTCTCTTTTATTCCCTAGTATTAAGTATGTTTCTTTGCAGTGTAAAAATTGTCCCTCACAATATCTAATAAATTTAATTCGTTGAAAATTAAGCTTGTTTAGGTAATTCCTTTACAGTATCATACTTTACAACAACATATCTCCTTAGATATTAACATATATAAAGAAACCTAGAGGCAAAAGAGTTATTAACAGGCTGGTTGAGGAGCAGTATTATCTTTCCTCCAAACAAAAGCATACCAGTAAACACAAGTTCATTCAAGTGTCTGAATTCTCCAGTTGTGAGATATGTCACTGAATTGTTGAATGAAACATGAACGAATATACAGTTAAATGTCACACTGCAAGCAACAGAGTACCATGAATTTTCCAAGGGTAATTAATGCATTCAATAAATCAGTAGGAAAGCTTATAAACTGTAGAAGCTATTTCAGACTACTACATTTATCCATTAAAAGTTTTTTTTAAAATAGAACTTGTTCTTTCTCCCATCGATACAACCAAAATTACTACTGTAGTTTATTGGTACAATTTACCCACCAGTAATTGGTCTGTTCCACTGAAACTTTTAGGCTGATATTCAGCTCCTACAGAGTAGGAATCTAAAATACTGTTGTCTAAGCAAGGTCTAAATGCTCCTCATGGTTTTATAAAGATTTAACAAATGAAGTTGTCAGAATTTAGAGAATTAATCAGCTGTATGTGAAATGCAAAGACTTTTCCTGGCAATGTAGCTCTCTTCAGTGACTGGGATTCAGTACTGTTTTCAGCTCAAAGTACAAAAACAGTTTGAATTTGAATATTGGAAACTTAAGCAGTTAAACTATATGCACACCATGGAAATACTAATATAATAATGAATACTACTCACTCAATGAAAAATGAGCAATGGATAACATGGAAAGATCCTTTTAGACCTGTTTTTGACTTGCTAAAACCACAAAAATGCGTCTGGCAGATTGAATTGCCAGCAGATTTACCTACATAATTACGATACAGAGCTGATAAAACTTGATTATTCATTATTTTCTTTCAGAAGGAAATAAATTAAGATTAAATCGCTAATAATAAGTAAACAAGTGTTTAGGATAATCTAATTATATTGTTTGATTGCTTTAGTTCAGGAAACAATCACTTACACTGGTTTAGGACTGAAAATAACCTACTACAAACACCCAGTCAGGGCCTCTATTACCCTCCTGTGTAAATCATGTCCTTCTCCAGGAATTTGATGGATGAGTCTCTGTTGGAACCCTTTTCCATGCCTGCTTGAAATACACATTTTTGAACACATTATAGCCTCTTTCCAGGCCATAAGTACCTGGCACTCTGTGAAAAGTGAATACATCTTTCCAACTGCTATTTGGCTCTGATATGAAGAAATTACTGTCAAGGTTAATTATCCCATTCAGAACCAGTTCTCACCTGAAGGCTTTCCAAAATGTTTTTGAAGTACCAGAGAGATTAATTTGCCAGACCAACTGTGTGAGAAGCATATAGATGTGTTAGTATAAAATTCATTGTGTACTTCAGATCTAAATTTTCCTTTGAATGTAAAAATTAACTCATATATTTTCAGCATTTGGAGTTATGTATGAAATAAGAGCAGTAAACTGCTATTAGAAGGAGTTAAAGAGTTGCAATAAAAATGTTTCTGAAAATATTTTACCAAACCCAAACTGGCAACCATTTTCAACCAATTTGCTTTGCTCTACTTGAAGTTGTTATTATCTCTCATGTATCAGCTGGATAAGACATTGTTTGGTTACATGCATCTCTAGCTTTTTAGCTTTAGAATTATTTTTAAATGCAGATAATAGCACAATTATTTCCTTATCCTATATAAAGCCAAAAATTATCTACAGTATGATTTTACAGACAAAAGAAATGTGTGTTTTGCTAAAATGTCCAGCACACAATCTGCAAGTACTGGAAAAATAACTCTTGCAGTATCATTCATGTTGCTCTTATAAACCAATTTTAATACTTTGGAATTTTTCCTTTCACATTATGAAGAACAAAAATTAAGTTTTGAATCATCTTAATAAATTATAAATGCATTCACAACATATGTTAAATAAGGCATTTTAAAATGATCCCGTATATTTGCCACCATAGGTTTGGCTATAGTGATGCCTCAATCCTAAACCTGAGGATTCTTTTAAAAAAATAATGTGTTGAAGTTCAGCTGACTGCAAAGGACAATTTGAAATCTGATTTGAGCATTATATGAGCATCAGGGTGGAAATGGGTTGCAATGAACACAATGCAAATATGTGGGTGCTGACATGTACACAGATGCCTCAATAGTTCTGAATCACACTCGCCGTTTGAGCAAATAGGATGCAAAGCAATATAAGCTCAGCAGTGCAGCCAGACGTATATTGTGAAATTCATTGTGTGGCAGCCTGTAAGCTATAATCACGAGTTGTATTTTCTCAAATGCTAAATTCTCCAAAAGAATAAGTAGAAGAGACTATATAACTCACATTCAGTAATAACAATTTCATCACTTCACCCAAGTTCTGCTGCCACACAGAGATTGTTATAGTTTTGTAAAACTTAGTAAGCATAGTGGTTATTCCAGTGAGCATACACAATCCTTCAATTCACGGAGATGGCATTTTTTGTTTGGAGAGGAGATGACATTATGCTGCTTTGATTACACACTCTCATCAGCTCTCACTGAGACCAGTGGATTCCATCTGAACACCCAAATAATGGAGAATGTGATAGGTTTATGAAAATATTGTCTAGAGCATTGTGCTTCGATTTAACACAAATTTGATCAAATTATTTTCAATGCAGTCAGTACAGACCACTGAACCAAAGCAAATTACTGGGGAAGGAGAAAGGGAAATCAGACAAGGAAGAAAGGGGAAAAGAGAGATCTGAAAGAACATCTGCCTTTCTGTACTTCATTGTTCACTGACCTCACAAGCCACATCTCCTCTATCACAGCTCGCACAGCTTTCCAAAACTTCTTCTATCACTTTCAATGCTTTCTGTAGCCATTCGCTTCCAGAACCTACTTCCAGGATATTCTGAGAACAATCAATCCAGCTAAACTTTCCAAGATTTATCTCTAAACAGAAAGAGTTAATTTAATCAACTTATAAATTGGAGATTTTTCTACTGATGTTACAACACGATTTTGCTGCATTTAGGCTAAGATTGTGGGTTTTGCAAATCTTAAGTACTGAAATCCTTAATGAAAACTAGATCAAATTATTCTGGCTATTTCTTATCTATGAAAACTATGCTACAGCTCTCAAAAGAATTGTAGTCTGTTTCATTTAAGTTTGGCTTTGGATGTCATCTTCTGACTGTAGTACCAGTAGCATGTATGTAAATAAAATAACAACAGTAATATTTATAGCTGGGACTTAGCTAAGCTCCACACAGGCAACAAGTTCACTCCCTTTTAGTGGGAAGTGCGAAGATAAAAGTGGGGAAAATAATGGATTGAGATAAAGACAATTTAATAGGCAAACTAAAACCTGCACAAGCAAGCTAAACAAATGAAAAAAAAAATCAGTCACTATTTCCCATTCATTGGCAAGTGTTCAGCCATCTCCAGGAAAGCAGGGATCCATAATGTTTAGTAATTACTTGGGAAGACAAATGCCATAACTCTGAGTATTCCACCTTTCTTCTTTCCTCATGATTTTTGGGGGTTTTGGGTTTGTCTTTTTTTTACTGAGCTTATGTTAGATGGTTCAGAATATTCAGTTCACCAGCTGGGGTAACATTTTATTAGCATATTGCAGTTTCAAATTATGAAAATTACCTAAGAAACCTTCACAATTTTCCAGGTGGTGTATTGGCTTAATTTTGCAGATATGGGAACACTAAGCTGTTAGGAATAAAGTTCATGCCCAGAAGGAAAAAACCAAAAAATTAAAAAAAAAAGACAAAATATAGTTCTCACGGGTATTTAATTCAACAGTGGATGAACTTCATAACAAAGATTTACAGAGGTTTTTTGACTTTACACATCTGTTTAGATGTCTTGTAGCATGAATGATTATTCTGCAAATCATGTCCCACTGAGAAAGTTTTGGTATAAAGCCATTTCTCTTAGGTGATTTGTTTTACATATATCCAATTTAAGCTGGATACACAACCAGGTGCTGAACTAGTGGACCAGTTCTACCTCTTATTATATCTACGTGATATTGCATTTTAGACTATTTCAAATACATCTGTAGTTTTTATGTTCTGTAGTGTTTGAATAGAAATTTTGCATTTGCACAGCCTAGTTTTGTTACTTATCCAAATTTAGCAAAATCTCTTCTTTTAAAAATACTTTTAATGGTCTTAACTGAATCTTGTGAAATGTAATTTATTTGCACTTATAATATGACTGCTGCCTTATCAATTAGCCCATAATTATTTGCTCACAATTAGTATTTGTCTGAGTGGTTACCCATCTTACTCTTACTGGAGATTATGCCAATCATGCCAAAATTGTTGATATCTGATATCAAGTTTTCTTCTCCTTTGAATACTTTCAGTCATTTAGTCATGAGGAATGGTAATTTACACATAACTTCAGCTAGTGATTTGTAAAGCAAGCTTTTTCCAACATTACTTATACAGGTAATCATTCAGGAATATTACTCAGTGAATATTCAATCATAAAGAAATCAGTTCATTGGCAAACAAAAAACAGAAAGGAAAAAGCATTCTAAGATTCTGTGATTCTTATTTGAAGTCATCCTGCTGTATTTTTTGTGCTTCCTGCAAGATTACTTCAGTCCACAGCAAAGTCAATTTTGAGGATTGTAGCCTTGGGGAATAATTTGAAGAAATGCAATTGTAGTCCTGTCTGTGGGAACATTATTTATGTGTCATGATGTACCAAGGACTAAAGAATGCAGACCGATTATAAAATCTTAGAGGGAAAACCATTGCAGATTTTTTTTTCTTCAACTAAGGAACTTGACAATATGTAGTTACCAATAAGAGAAGTAAATACATTAAGATGTAAAACAAAAATATTTTCTGTGCAATCAAATGATATCTTAGGCCTAATGTTCCCATTAAATTAAATTTTGATTATACTAACTGCAAGTGTTGATGATACTCCAGACACCAGAAAAAACTAATCAACCAACTAACCAACCAACCAACCAACACTGCAATTTAATAATGTCTACTTCAATACAAAATACCCCAAACAGTTGTTGCAATTTATCAAACAGTGAAGATACCATACTAAATTATTAAAAGGTAACAAAATTAATGACTGTCATCTATTTTTTTTAATTTTTTTTTTAGGAAATAAGTACTTAGGGTATGATTCTAGAAAAGTTTTATGTCATTAATTAGTATCTCAGGATTCAATTATATAGCTTCTCATTAGCTTATCCGAAAATAAATTGTTTATGTGTGAAAAGTAACCTTAGGGAGAATAGTATCTCAGGTTTCCATTTTGTATTTTAAAATAAGGGGTTTTGCTGAATTGGGACAAGTTACAAAACTGTACAAAGGCAAAAATTCTATTCAAAGTCAACAGAACATAAAAAATCCTATAGAACTTAAATAATATTGTAAATAATTTTAAAACAGGATTCCATTACAAATACAAACATAATGGTAAATATAATAATGCTTAGCGTGAAAATACAGTTATCAATTGAAGAAACAATATGAGTGAGCAAACATATAGTGTATTTTAAAAGAAAAAATATAGTTGCAGCAAGTGATTACAGATGCAAAAGATTGGATAAAATAAAAAATATTACTATTAATTTTTATTTGTATATGTTTAAGAATATGTGAAAATTTAATTATAGGAGTTTTTGGGTTATTTAAATTACCTTCAGGTGTTAAAGAAAAAAACCTAAACTCTTATTTTTATTATAAATTTATGTTTTATCCTTACATATCTCTATACCCTCATAATTTAAACTCTATGAATGAGTCTAGGATCTCAGTTCTATCTTCAGGAACAGTTCATTGATTATAATACATACTTACATTTCTGAGAGAAGGACGTCAGTCTTTTTGTTTGGAAGCATATCCTAGATTCAGAGTAATGAAAAGAATGTTCTAGGGACAATCTTTAACAGTCAATAAAACCAAGAACCTAAACCTGTCTTCTGTATAACATCCCCAACAGTGTTTCAGTGGTATTTCCACTTGAAAAATATATTTTAAGTCAGATTTTATAACTTATTTCATAGTACATTGAAAAATAATAATAATAAAAAAAAAAAAAACCAAACAAAAAAACAACCAAAAAAAAAAAAACAACCCAAACAAGCAAGCAAACAAACTAACAAAACCCAAACCAAACCAAACAGGAAACTATTAGCTTAACTGCAAACCTTTTCAGAAACTTTGAACTGGAAAATAAGTAGGTTAAAAAAATGTTTACTTGGTACTGTCTTCCACTTACAGGTGTTTGGTTGAATATGAGCTAGGATTTACAGCTTGGTCTGGGACTAGGTATCACTCCTTGAGGTAAAACTTAATCACTGACAGTGTAGACACTAAAGCAATTTTTTTTTATATGGACAACTGCACATAATTGGACAAGTCCCTCATCTGAAAAAATATTCTTTAGAAAAAAATTAGTCAGACCTTACTGTCCTGCTTAAAAACTACATTTTGATCGTTCTCGTTGACAGTAGTTAAAAATTGATGCACACATCAGAGGAGATAAATCATCAAATACCTCAATTTTGAAGGAACCTGTAAGAATCACCATTCCTTGTAGGACTAAATAAAATAAAATCATATGACTAAGACCTTCATCCAGATGTTCTCTGAAGACAAAAGGTGCTTTAAATGTGATCACATTATGATGTTTTTAATATAAAAAAAGAACTCATGTTTAATAATTACAGTAATAGTTTACTACTGGCAGAGATAATATTCAATCTTACAATATCAAGGGATATAACATCAAAAGAAACGTGACCAGCAGGTCAAGGGAAATAATTCTCCCCTTCTATTCTGCCCTCATGAGACTCTGCCTGAAGTAGTGAGTCCAGCTCTGGAGCTCACAGCGCAGGGAGGACATGCAGTGGGTTCAGAGGAGGCCATGCAAGTGATCAGAGGGGTGGATCACCTCTCCTATTAAAACACGCTGAAGAAGTTGTTGTTGTCCATTGTGGACATGAAAAGGTTTGAGGAGAACTCATTGAAGCCTGTCAGTATATACAGGGGGGTTATGAAAAGGAGGGAGAGGGATATTTTATATGGAAAGATAGCAACAGGACAATGGGAAATGGTTTTAAACTGAAAAAAAGGTCTTAGGTGGAAATTCTTTACTGTGAAGGCACTGAGGCACTGGAACGGCCTTGCCCAGAGAAGTTGTGGATGTCCACCCCAGGGTAGGGTCAAGGCCAAGTTGAATGGGGCCCTGAGCAACCCAATCTAATGAGTGACGCCCCTCTCTGTAGCAAGAAGGTTGGAACTAGGTGATATTTAAGGTCCTCCCTTCCAATCCAAACCATTCTATGATCCTATTCCATTCAATTCTAAATTCAGTCAAATTATAATGAACACGTAAATGGGATTCATCTGACCAGATGCAAACAGGTACTTCATTCATATAAACACTTGAGTCAAAATCTAAAATATTCAGATTCATCTCATTGTGAAGTGTTAGTTTCTCCCAGCTGATTGGATGTCTATGATGTCTACATATTTAAATCAGATCTGATTAGTCATCTCTATTTGACCTTTTTTATCTATTTGTGCTTAAACATTTTGGAGCAACTGGCTTTGCACAAATATTCTTCTGGTTTACAAAGAAAGGAAAGTAAAACTTTGCCTTCAAGATCTTCATCCTCTATTATCCCTGATATCTTTGATGCTCTTTCTTCACAACAACAGATGATTACATCATCTTCATAACAATATAAAACTTCAACAACTCTGTCTTTTGACATTTTTTTTCTGTTTCATTTTGGAGTGAATGAAACAACTGATTCTTGGGAATGCTGTTATTTTAGGAAGTTCTGAAAACGTATTTATGAATTTGCTTTTTCTTTATAGTTATATTTCTGGAGAATCTAAAAAAAATAAAAAGAGACAGTAACTAGCATAATCAGTGACAGGATAATTTGATTGATCCACTTCCCTTTGTGAAGTGGCTAATCTATCTGACTGGGACATGTTTCCATTGCTGCACACTCCTTAATCATTTAGGGCAATACAAAGATCTTATTGGTTCTGTACCTTTGTCATCTGGAACACAGTTGCACATAATACTGGTTTTTGGTCCAATCAGAAAGCAAAACAAACCTGCTCTTAGTTGGTTGTAACAGAAAAAGTGTTGGACACAGTTCTACATCAATAATAAATTCAAAGTAAAAAAGAATGAGGGATACACTTCACAAATATAGTCATAGTTCATAGAAGGGTTTCAGTAAAAGCAGGAACATTGCTTCAGGCCAGGTTCACCTTGAAAAAGTACAGAAGGTAAGCATTTTCTGTCAGATTTATATTTTTTCTATGATTTGCTTATTAATTTTTAGAAAATAGGGATCTAAACAGCCTCCTATCTAGACCTAGAAAAGAGCTTGACTTGAATCAGAAGATAATAAAACATTCAGGAAAGGGGAAAAAAAAAGACTCCCGATGTATAAAGGTGAGCAGGTAAAACACATTTCAAAAGGATGAAGGTGATATTTCCACTGATGCAACTAACAGACAAAAGTTCAAGAAAAAACTGTCAGTCAAGCCAGAATAATAGAAGTCTGCTGAAAATAAACACTTAAAAATACGGTAAAGCAAGAGACAGATTGAACTTAAGATGCACCTAACATTTGTTGGCACAATGTTGTGTGGGTGTTAACATGCGAGTAAAAGAAGAATGAAAAGCAATTTTTTTTCCCTTCAGAGCTGAATGCCAAGAGCAGTACTCACATTTTTCTGGGTACGTGAGTTCAGACAATGCATTTTAAAAGTTGTCGAAAGAAAGGAAATAAAAAGTGCATAAAAATTAGAAAAAAATTATAGATGAAACAGTGTTATAAATAACTTAAACCAGCCTTAAATAAAATTAAAATTAAGGATGGATGGAAATAAAATATTACACATAAAAATATGTTATTCAAAATTATTTTCTTTTTAAGTAGTGCAAAAAAATAAAAAGGGGGGAAAGAAAAAGTAAGTGAAGTTATGTCTCCCTGAAGGAATAGACAATAAAGAGACATATTTATTGCAGAGTAGACTCAGAGTAGTACCTATACCTTAAAAAACTGTGTCTATCTCCAATACTCTTCCAGTCAAAAACAAGTCAGATGAGAAGGAAAAAATAATGGCAAAAAATGTTCAAAGAGAACTTCCTTACTTGTGATGAACAACTGACCAATCAAGATGCTTTAAAGTGCATAAGAAAGATACCTTAGAAAGATACTAGAAATTACAGAAGATCTTAATATGTTTTTTTTTTTTATTACGACAAAAATCTAGGGGCTTGAGATGAATCTGTTAGGCAAAAAGCTGAAATGAAATCAAGTGGTTCCTCATCACTAAGTGGTAGATCTGTACAACTTCCAGAATAACTATAGATTTATAGATCATAGAACAATTTACCTTGAAAGGGACCCCTGGAAATTCTTTAGTCCATTTGAAGCAGTTCCTATATGACCAGATAACCCAAGATTTTGTCACAGTCTTTGTAGGCAAGCTCACACCTGCTGCTTAACCATCCTAGTGATTAAAAATCTAACCAAACAAAGAAAACCTGACAAAAAAACTCAACAAAGCAGAAAAGAAACAAAGAAACACTTACTTTCTATCTGATTGGAATTCTCCATGTTCCAAACTGCATTCACTACTTTTTATCCTGTCACTGTGTGCCTTACAGAAAAGGTGCCCTTTGTACCATGCCGTGAAGACATCAGTAAGATCTCCCTTAGCCTTCTTGTTAAGAACAAAGGTCCTCCCTTCCTCAGCATCAAAGTATGCAAAGATGTCTGCAGACATCTGTGTATTGTCACCTTCAGTGATTAAATGCTGAATTAGATGGATTGCCTTGAGCAAGTATGGACACTGTACACTTTACTACCCCTCCGAGCCTATTGGGAAGGAGATTTACAACATGATAAAACTGTGAGAACAGCCAATATTGAAAGAAAATGTGATGAGACATCAAAAGCAAATTATTAATTTGAATGATAATTAAGATTTTTTCATTTTCTCATGCTTTGCCTTCCCAAATATGTTAGATATTAATAAATTCAATAAATTACTCTTTCTGTAACATAGTTAATATCTTATATACAAACATACTGTGAACTGGTTTATGTTTTAGGGTTTTTTTCACTGTTGGAAATCATTCATGTGAAGTATGTTAAATTTCACAGGATTTCATTAAAAACTAAAATTGATTGTCTTTTGATTGTACTTTTGCTTCCTATTTTTTCCCCTCATATACCACTGACTATTCAAAAATCTTCAGTTTAGGACAAGAAGCAAATGAAAGGAACAATGGAACTGTATTGTTGTTACTTTAAAGTTTTACCAAATATGTAGAAGAACAAAATAAAAATAAATCCAAGATATTCTCATTTCTATTAGACTCTGAAGCAGGAACAGAAAAATTAAAGAATAGGACTAAAATGCAAGATTTTTTTTTTTTTTAATGGAAGCAAATTAAGTTTCAAACAATTGAGAAAAAATATCAGGAATATTTCTATAACGAATACTCTAAGACAATTTATTGAAAATCAGTTTTCTTTATGAGTTTGCTATTTGCATCTTTGAGAAGTACCAATAACACCCTTTTTCTTTTGAGATCAAGACCTATGTTTTTGTAAATCAATCAAGTGTTTGAATTTGAGAGCTACTGAGAAGCGAAACTGTGCTTCAGCCAATGTACTTTTAGGTATAAAAAGCCTGGTGAAAACATAAGGAAGTAAGGTGAAAGTACTTTGTCTCTTTCAGACCAGTTCAAAAGCAAATCCTTTAGATCAGTGGTAACAAAACTTTCTTGTGTATTGTTGGGGTTTCAGCTTGTCATTTAAATTGGTGTTGCACTGAAAGTGAGCTGATTCCATCAGAAGCTACAGAGTCTGAAAGAACACTCTCCCAGGCTTTATCTTTCCCAAAATTGAACTCGGATACCAAGATTCCACTAATTTTATTGTTTACTGAGTCCAGAAAGGAGTAAAATTTTGACTAACTAGTCCTTCAGGAATTCTCTGATGCAGAATGGGCCCCCTGTCAGAAAATCTGTAGCAGCATGACCCCTGTCCATGGAGCCTGTTTCAGCACACATTCTTCATAGGGTCGCAGCCTTCTTCAGGCACACCCATCTGCTCTAGAGTGTAATCATCCATGAGCTGCAGGGTAAATATTTGCTCCCTCATGAAACTCCATGGGCTCTAGTGGGCAGCCTGATTTGCCCCAGTCTCCAGCATGGGCTGCAAGGGAATCTGCCTGGTGCCTGAAGCACCTTCTCCCCATTCTTTTTCCATGGCCTTCATGTC
This sequence comes from Bombycilla garrulus, assembly GCA_013400315.1. Taxonomy (NCBI): domain Eukaryota; kingdom Metazoa; phylum Chordata; class Aves; order Passeriformes; family Bombycillidae; genus Bombycilla; species Bombycilla garrulus. The sequence continues at coordinate 167,898 of VXBU01010693.1, read as the reverse complement.
TGTAGAGTTGTTTCTCTCATGTATTCTCACTCTTCTCTCCAGCTGCTGTTGTAAAACACCTTTTACGTTTTCTTAAATACTGCCGGAGACTTCCCTGTCCTGGGTTCCCCAGCAGTGTACAAAAAGTCCTTTTCTCATCAGCTGTCTGAGCCAAAGAAGCACTCTGGAGTCCTTAGTTCATGTTCTCAAGGCAGTTTATTAGTTCCTTATCAAAAGTAGATTTCTCTACCCTGCCAGGGTTGACACAGGGTTGACACACTGTGCCCGCCCCGGGTGAGCTGTAATCTTTTATACTAAAAACTACGTATCCAATGTTTACCATTATTTTCCAATCCGTGACCCTTACATTACATTGTCCAGCTCTCGGACAAACCAATCCAAAAGTGCCAACATCACCAAGAACATGGAGGTTAGGAAGAAGAAGAAGAGATAACATGCCACATATAAGAATTCTCCATCTTGACTCCCAGACCCCCCTGTCCAGAATCTCAAACCCCCCTGGACATGGGTTCAAATCTTTCCCTTTTCATACATAATTACTGCTATTCTACTCTTCAAACTCTGGTGACTTGCAATTCTTCTTATAAGTTAGTAATTTGTCTCATGGATTATAATCAAAGCCACAGGCATTCTCAGTATCAATCCAGGTTCTCTGACACCTCTGGCAAGGCTGAAAAGCCTCCTGACCAGGGTTTGGATCATTCTGAGATGCCATAGGAACCCCCTGGGTTCCAACAAAATACGTATTCACATGTCTGCTGCCAAGGTCATTGGCTCTCCTAGCCCTCACCACCAGCAGGTCTGTCTTGAAGGCAGCTGGAACTGACTTTGCCTTATGTGGGGGAAGTATCTGGTCTCTTCTCATGGAAGTCACTCCTGAAGGAGCCCCTTCGCCAGCAAAAATCTTGCCATGGAAACCCAATCATGCGCATGTACGTGTGTGTGCATCACAGTAGAATCACTGAAACAGACTGGTTTAGGTGAGGTGCAGGAAAAATCATTCCTTTATAGCTTCTGGAAAGCAACTGAGCTGTGAATTATGACTGTTGTAGCTGATGTCACAATATGTTTGCTCCCACCAAAGCTGACTGTCACCAGTTTTTAACACGGGCATATATATATATGTGAACCTGCAAATATAGGCTGAATGCCGAGTTACGTACATGAGAAGGACTGATATATAACTAGAAGGCATTTTTCCCTTGTATGAGTAAATGATGGAGAGCAGTAAATCTGTAACAGCACTTCAAGACACAGTCCTGAGTCCTGAAGTACTTTGCTGTACTGTATTCAAAATGATCACATGGCTGATAAAGCTGCACAGTTACATACATTAGGGTGACTCATCCAACTCTTTGTATCTAAAAAGGTGATCAGAGCCAAGATTAATCATACTTCGCTAATAATGTGGCTTTTGGGGCTGTAATCATATAACTCAGAGTAGGGCAATTCTGAAGTGGTGTCCAAATTTGTGGAGCTGTTATATATATATGTTTATGTCGGCATTGGTGCTTGGCACCTCTGGACAGTGGTCTCAAACTGACTGACGCTGTCAGTTTATTATCCCATATTAAAAACCTGCATACCTTTTCTCTGTAAACTTCCCAGGCTGCTCCACACACTTTGACCAAGGACACACAACCTAACACTGAAACTGGTGGCAAGAATTGACACTTTATTATTCCCCAGTACAGTCTTTTATACCCTTTTCCTTCACATGCACACAACCTGTGTGCCCTTTTACTCTTTTGTGGTTGGTCAATACACATCAGCATTCCACACTTCTTCTACTTCAATGCTGCTCACCTGTCCAATACAGCTGCACCTCATTAGGGATGAGGCTCAGCCACAGCTCCAGTCCTAATTTTCCACAATCTATTTCCCTACTGTTTAAAAGATTGAAACCAGACTTCATTACCGAACGAATGAAAATACATAGGAATAAATATGATATATGAAAAAAGCAACTCATCATTTCTCTGCATTTCCCTTCAAAACTTACTTTCACTACAAATTAATACAAAATTATTTCCACTTAAAATATTTTTTTTTCATGATTGATGAGTTAGGATGGCAGATCAAGAGTTGCTGAAGAAATTTCACTAGTAGTTTTTATTGTCAAAGTAGTATGAGAATGAAGGCTGAATCCAGACAAAGCTTCTTATTGGAAGGAGAAGCTCTTGGTGAGTCGCAATTACAAAAAATCTCAATTTTGCTGAGCCACAGTGATCATGGAGAGGGAAGATAACACAGGGGGAAAAGAGAGAAAATTAAGAAAAAGGAAGAAATAATCAGGTGCAATAATATTAAGACACCTGCATTTCTTTCGTAAGTGCTTCATAAGCTCACTGGACTGGAATATGCTTCCACATACACTTAGCAAATTCAGGAAAATTTCTGCTGAAGTCAACACTTACATACGTGCAACGATTTTATAAGGCCAACTGTGTCTGCAGACATAATTCTGTATATTCAGTATCTGACTGTTTCGCAAGTAGAGGTACCCTACTGTGTTTCTGTTCCAACAAAAGAATCTTGAAGTGCTTCAAAATTAAAAAAAACTCCTAAGTTCTTTGAAGCTGGCCTTTGAACCTACTAAGCTAGCTGGCAGCAACATGGTGCGGGCATGGTATTACCCTGTTTCTCTATTGAAAAGCTGTAAACGGATGACAAAAGGAGAATGAGGTATATGTGCTGAATAGGAATGAAGACATTACAAATACAGACAGAATAATATGAAAAAAGTAACAAAATTATTTTGAAGTAGGATAGGAAAAAGCAAAGGAATATATTATATTGATGATCTTAAATAGAATAGATTTTGCTGTTTCATTTTTCTATGGATGTTAATACCAATTTACTGCCAGACATTCTACTTTAGACTCTTATTTCAGTGGAAAATATTTTAAAATGCCTTACATTTTACGTTAGAATTAGAAAAGAAAAAAAAAAAACTTTTAAATTAAGAAAATTCTTATATATATATACACCTATATTTGTACATGAGCAAGAAAACAATCACACTCTTTTCCTTCAAGTTAGAAAGCTCAATTTATGTTCAAGTGGAATGACTAGTTGTCAAGGCTGGTTTAACTAATTTCTTGACTACAGAGAACCAAGAATATCCTTGCAATAGAATCATTATGTACCATGAAAGAGTTCGCAACTAAATTATGAGTGATGAAGTACATAGGACAGTTTGCCTATGACAAAGAATATGCCAATGCTCTGGTGTCTCTCTGTGTGAAGTTCCTATGTACCTGCTCTCTCTCTCCTCCTTAGCACCACAGACAACACCACAGAGGCCCTGCTAAACACCCTAGGGAAACAAACTTCTTGCTTTCCAAATTTGTAGCAGATAAGACAGAGAGAGTTGTTTCACAAACTGAGTAATCATACACTGTGCTCAGTTTCTTTCTTTCCGGTCAAGAAACCTGTTTCACTCCATACACAGAGACCCTATCTGTTATTACCCTCTACTAGAAAAAACCAGCATCTCTTTGTCACAGAGATGATTAGGTATCGCAGTGTGATTCAGTCACCTAAGCTTAGGCATCTAATGAGCTGTGGATTCTACAGAGCGTCTCCTAGCTGCAAATTTGCAGAGTCTCAGATTTCCCCTAGTCCCGTGTCATTCCACTCAGTCACATGTCGCAGCCCCTCCGGAGCTGTGGCTAGCTCTCCCGGGTGGCACGGTGTCCTGCGCCACCAACCCAGGTGCCCCAGAGGGGTCACACGATGAGTGGGGATCAGATAGCAAACCGGCAGCACTGGCTACCAGAGCTAGCAAGCCCCCGCTTGCTGTGAGGGTGAAGAGACGAAGACGAGGCGAAGGTAAAAGGGAAAGAAAGGCTCTTTGCTCCAGGATGCAGTCAAACAAGAACAACTTCCTTTGAGGAATTCCAGGGCAAAAAGACACAGNTGTGGGGAGTGACAGGGAAGGGTCTGGAACAAGGGGAGGGGTTGGGCTGACAGACAGTGAGGGGGACGGCATTAGGGGAGGAGTAACTGTAGGGAGAAACCAAATTTGAAAATTACCGGGGGGGGGGGTGTGTAGGGCACAACCATAATCAAAGGTACAAACAAAATTAGGGGAAATTAGGGGCTGCCACAGTCATACAGAAATCTTGTACACTCTGTGGTGTCTCAGCTGCCATGAGAGGCTTATGTCTGAAGACTAACCCAAACCCTAGTCAACTGTGAGTGCATACAGCTTGTTACAGTTACATGCCTTTTTCTAACAGTAAAACATTTGCTGCAATAGAGAGAAGATGCTGAGTTCTGGCCTTATCTATTTACAAAATGACTTGTCCTGAACAGCTGTATATCACTTTTCTTTTCTCATTTCCTTCACAGTTGCAGTGATTTGCCACCTATAGGCTACAGTCTGTTTTGTCTGAATTTCATTTGTGTTAATCGACTTTTTTTTTTTCAAAATTGATTATTTTTGCATTTGAAGTCAGGGCATGGTGAGGGGTATATCCGTTATGGTGTCATAGGTGTACTTTGAGGAATAAATATGAAGGCCAAAGATCATATTCGTTCTTCCTGCCAAGATGTGTGACTAGATTGGACAGCGTCCTACATTTTGGAGGAAGCTTATGATAATTCCATGAATAGGTACTTATAATGAAAAAGCCCGTTACATTTAAAATTATATTTGACAGAATTTTTATATGGTAACCATGCACTTTGTATGCTGTATTCATTCACTTACAAATGAACAGTAACTAATAAATTAACTTGACTTCATAAAGTCTATTGCGTCTAGATCTGTTATGCAATGACAGTTGTTTATAGCAGACCTAATTTGTTTGTGATATTAATCTTTAAATGATACTACTTGAACACCTCAAATGAATTATGCAAATCCACTGTTAGCATGTAGAGCTTGTTTTGCACTTAAGTAAATTCAAGAATCCATAGCTGCTTCTGCAGCTCATTTTACAGTAAGACGAAAAAAGCAGTTCCCTAGGAAAACCCTGTCCTATAGTTTTGTCCTAGTATAGAGTTCATTTTCTTCAGAGTAGCTGGTATAGGGCTATGTTTTGAATTTGTGTTGTAAACAGTGTTGATAATTCAGGAATGCTTTAGCTATTGCTGAGAAGTGCCAACACAGCCTCAAGCCCTTTTCTGCCTTTCATCCTACACCAGCAGCGAAGAGACTGGGGTGAGAGCACAATTATTTGGGAAGGGACATGACAGGAACAGCTGTCCCTAACTGACACAAGGGATATCTCATAGCATATGTCATCATGTTCAATATAAAAAGCTGGGTGAAGGAGGAAGAAGTGAGGGCGTTTGTCTTCTCAAATCACTGTTACTTTTGATGGAGCCTAGCTTTCTGGGAAGTCTCTAAACACCTCTCTGCCTGTAGGAAGAGGTGAATGAATTCCTTGTCTTGCTTTGCTTGAGTGGGTGGCTTTTGCTTTATTTATTACATAGTTTTTATCTCAACCCACAAGTATTCTAACTTTTATCCTTCTGATTCTCTCCTCCATCCCACCAGAGAAGAATAAGGGTATAGCTGTGTGGTGCCTGCTTTCTGGCTGGGGTTCGACTATAGCCCTGCTTTCCCTATGATAGAGACTTTCTGTTACCTGTTCTACATTCATTACTGCACTGTCACTCAAATTTTAAAGCTTTGCATGCTTTAGTTGGCTTTTGTACAGAGGATTTGAAAAACATACTGTTCCTTTTATGCTTCTGAATAATTTTTCTAAACTCTTTTAACAATTCTAATGCAAATTCTAATGCAAATTCATTACCTTAAAACACACACACACACACACACACAAAAAGAGAACTAGAGTTGAATTGAAAGGAATCACTGCCTCAAGGGTAGTGAAACTGAACTTATAATTATTGATGAAATGGCATATTTAAACTACCTAGAAATTTGTATGACTGAAGTTCCACACTTTGGGACAAAATATGACTCAAACAGTATTCATAATAAGATATGTATTGGTATTTATATGTTTAAAGTCATCACTTTTATTGAGGGTATTTAGTGTGAGGACATGATTAGTCTTGTAATACACCTATGCAGACAGAGAATATATGAAATATGCTTGTACAAACAGAAGAAAATTAAAGAGAAAGGCAAATTAAGCACTGTTTCTTTTCTAAAAGAAGTGTTACAATTTTCTGTGCTGTACCTTGACAGAAAAAGCTTTTCTTCCTTTTTTTTTTTTTTTACACAATGATTCTTCCTGTAATATACTGTCATATTTACTTCTTATTTTAATTCAAGGTCCAAACGTTCCTCAGCAAAGTTGATGAAAAAACTCTCTGTGATATCAAAAAAGAATTACACAAGGCCATTTGAAGAGGAAACACAAGTTATTAAGGGGGGAAAACCTTTTCAGTTTGTGGGTTTTGACCTGTAGGTTCATGACCTACAATTTTTACTTTAAAAGTGAAGAAAATTAGTGCAAAACTATAGAAAATGTTTCTATATTTTTCAAACCTACTATTTTATTGGAAACTTAAATTTATTTTGTGATAGTTGTAAAAAGTCAGGCGTGATTTATTAATGCCAATGATACATAAAATTGTTGGGGTTTTTTCCCTCCTTTTCTTTTTGAAGTCAAGAAAAGGGACTATAAAAGTTAGGAATTCTCTCCCACGTCTTCTCAGAGAGCTATGCCTTCCTTATGTTCTTAGGTATCTTTTGAGAGCTTTGATTTACAGTTTCATGTTGGTAGAGGAATTAGAAATCCAAGTCCTTGGAAGGATATGTGTTTCAAGGTCACTAGGAGGAATGAATGAGCAAGGAAACTGATAAAATCTATGTCATAAGACTTGTCCTGTCTCAAAAATAATTCGTTTTCATACACTATCAAGAAATTTTTCCTTATCAATAATAGAATTTTCATGGACTATAAACCGTCTCTAAAATGAACCTTAGTCCAATAATAAAATTTGCCTTAATGATAAATCCTTGAAGATTTCTCTAAGATTCCCAGAACTGGATTAGGGTCTGTACCATCTTTTATGAAGATGTAAGTGTCTATAGCTAACATATATATGTATATATACACAAAATCTTTTTCTTCTAGTGACTTAAATTTGCCTTTCAATAGGGAACTTTTTAGGACACAATAATAAAAACAGCTGAAATAATATTATTCTATTAAAAAATAAAAGTATAGATAACATATCCTGTAGAGCTATGTTCAGCTGCGTAGATATTGTTATGGCTTCAGATACCTGCTTTCTTAGATATTCAGTCTCAGGTATTTGGTTCTGTAAGACAAGATGTCTGCATCCTGTATAATCTTTTTATGTCAAAACCAGACTTTTGTATCATGTCTTATTCAGCTTTAGCTTATATTTACTTTTGAGCTCTTCAAGTCTTCTGCAGTGCAATCTGCTAGCTGATAAGGTTTTTCTGCCATCATTGTTTTCTTCTTATTGTAAAGCTGTGATGCATATCTGTAATTAGCTGATAATACAAAATAAATATATTTTCCTGCTTCAGTCACGGGCATATGCAGTAAGAAGATCAAATCACTCACTTTTTCTATAGCAAGAAATAATATCTCAGAAAAGACATTTAACTACTTTAGTAAATTTCACTCTCACATTTTCATGGCTAATCAATCAATACCCTGAGCAATGCTGGTACTTCACACATAACTTCTGCTTATATGCCATTACAAGGAAGGTACCTACATCATGTTACAGTAGAATTTTCTGTCTTTCTTGTCTTCTTACGACGAGAATGTAGGTCTGACCTTAATGCCTGGAAATCCAAAGCACTCACAGTCCTCACAGTACTGGTTCCTGATTAAAGCTTAACATTCTGCTGATGTATTACCAGCATTGCCTCTGAGCTGACCTTTCTAACTCTTCCTGAAGCTCGATATTTTTAACTGATATTTGTGTTATCACCTCTGCTGTTAATCACTGAAACTGAGAAAACCAATCCAGACTTTTGCTTTCTGGTTGATTGGCTGTCCTTTTCCTGGGCTATTTTCATATAATGAAAATAGTGACAATAAATTATGACTATTTCAAGATTCTGATTCTTGACAATATTGTCCCATGCTACCAAGAAATAAAATAAAATAAAATAAAATAAATAAAATGATAAGTCTTTACTTCTGATCCTTGGGAAACATGGTTCATCTAAACCAAGGGAAGCAAGAAATGATCCTGAAAACTTGCTATAAAATTTCCAGCAGTGCAGTTATTAACAAAGGTGACTCAAACATAGTTAACGCTCAACTACAGCTTAGAAAAAAATCAGGTATAATTTATGTAATCAGTTTCATCCTGGCTTTCATCCACTTAAAACACTGAGACATCTTTTCTGCATCTGCCTACACCTACGGAATGCAGTGACTTTACATCCTATTGGTCTTGATGCTTCCTTCAGTGGCACTTGATGCCTCCAGGATGAAGGACCATTTCTCTGCATATGTCATCATGGTAGTTTAACATTCTCTCTCTTATACTACTTTTAAATTTACCTTTAGCTTTATTCATGGCTGTGAGATTAGCTCACTTTGTTAGAGCATGGTGCTAATTATGCCAAGGTTGTGAGTTTGATCCCTGTATAGGTCATTCACTGAAGAGCTGGACTCAATGAGTCTTGGGGGGCCCTTCCAACTCAAAATATTCTCTGATCCAAATATAGCTCTTTATTATTACCTGTTGCTTGATTTTTCTGCAGACATACTGACACCTGTATTTCTGAATTATCAGGAGATATATTATCAATAATTTCAATGGTACTCATGACATCATGGCTAAGAAACAAAACTAAAATTCAGATGTGGATCTTATAAGCCTCCATGTTACAATACATGATTTAAAACTCTAGTAGTATCAGTATATGAAGAGGCAGGGTTACATTTTCATATTCCACAGCAGTGTAAAAATAATTTAACACTATATCCAGCATAGGTACACAGTATCTCACTACAATCATTCAACATCTCCCACTGGTATTACAGAACCAGGAGGATCATCAACTATGCTAGTCTTTCTGCCATATCCATGAAATATTTTCAACTCATTACAACTTTAGTCAGTAGTTAATTATACTACGAAGCATGATTGACTGTATTGTTTCTATATTGAGAGAGCTCCATTAACTTTCAGCAAGACAGATGATCAATTTTAGGAGCCTGCTGCTTATGCACAGAGTCTTTCCTGCTGTGCCCCAATTTATTTGCAGGACATTTTTGTTACTGTACTCACCAGGATGTGTTTTATGGCCTCATTTCTATCTCTCTCTTTTTTT
>VXBU01010693.1:144648-158629 GCA_013400315.1 Bombycilla garrulus | reverse complement strand
TTAGTGTTAATATAAAACTAATCATTCAATATATGCGAGTATTTTCTTATGGCATACTCTTACACATTTTATTAGAAAAAATAGATTTTTTTTTCTCATATGGAGTTAAGCAGAATTTCCCTGTAACATAACTGGAATAGATTTTTATCAATTTCTGCATTTTGTTGAGATTATTTACAACTAATTCACTGAATGTCTCAGTATTTGTGGTTATCCACAGTTTGTAATAAGAAAGAAGATAGGTAACTCACATCTGGGAAAGGTCCTTAAGAACTAGGCTTAGGTATCTATCAACTATTGAAATAGCTTAATTTTAGTTGGAAATTTATCTAAATTTTTCGTTGAAAGTTAGAAAATCTATTCAAGTTTTCATAAATAATTTGTCTGTGTAAGAAAACCCTGAGAAAAGAATGAAATATATCAGTGCTAAGTTTTATTGTCCATAGCGGCCAATCAACTTCTGGAAAATCAAACTAAGTTTTAAGTCATGAGTACCTTTCAGGTCCCCTGTACAACATATATTTCCTTTTTACTTGTCAAGGGAAAGCTTAGTTGCCTTCAGTCCATCCTTGATACTCTAGAAGGAAGGAAACTAAAATACAGATGCAAAAGACGTAGAAAATTAAGCAGAATATAATATTTTCGGCTAGGTCCCACAATCTCATAATCATGACAGCAGAATTGCTGACACCACTCAAGCCTTCTTACTCTACAATTAGAAGTAGCTCAACTAAGCTTTTGTATTCCAGACCTTTCAAATAACTCAGTTATTATTTTCCTGACTATTGTCTTGTCCTTTGGAATTTTCATTGCCTTCTCTGTTAAAGTATTTAGAGGATTATTTCCCATGCCATCATTCTTTATCCTTTTTTGACTGGAAGCCATATTTGTCTCTTAATTTCTGCATGTGTTCAGACCCATAAACACCACATAGGTAGAAATAACTTAACTAAGAACTCCTGCCTTTTGCAACAATACTTTACCATTATGCATAAATAATGGTATTGTACTCAAAAACGTTTAACTGTTTTAATAATCTGCAAAGTACTATAAGTGTTCTAGAGCATCTTTTAATTTCATTTTGTTCTTCAGAACTCACAAGTTATTCCACTTTGATTGTTATCATAGTTTATTTTTTTCAGAATCTGAACTTGTGGTCAGGCTTTCACAGAAATTTAAAATTAAATTTAGTGTGATAACCTATAATTTTTTTAAGCTTTAAACACTACTATTTTGTAGTATTAATTATTTTGAGTTCTGAATTGGACTCTTCAATTCACAGGTTTAGTATTTGCTATTATGTGACATAGGTAACAGCTTGGACTTGAAGTAATGCTTAAAAAAAAAAAAAAAAAGGGGATGGCATTCAATCAAGTTTCTAAAATGTGAGTTGTGACATCTGTCTTAAAGCACCTGTCTCCTTTACTAGAAGAATATCCAAGGCAGCTCATTTAGACTAGACAATCAATATTTTGACACTCAGGATATTTGTGCTGAGGTAAATTGGGCCATGAACTCCACAAACTCTCCAAAATTGTCTGCTCAGTTTAAGACCTTTATTTGTTCTAATGTTTCTATCATGTTTTCTCTTTCTTATAAAAAAAGGCATATATTAAGTTGATTTATTTCTTCAAGTGTAATCTTTTAAAATTCTCTTTAATAAAATATCATAGCTCCTTGCTCTGTGTACATATACATATATGTGTATACATGTATATTCTTGCACACGTATATAAGCATTTATGCACATGTGTCTAGAAATATCTATCAAGCAACTTTCTGTTCAGGAACTTCTGTTGCCTTTACAAAAAAAGGGATTATCTTCTCTTAAATCTCTTTTCATGTCTTTTTCATTGCTACAGAGCTCCAGCTACATTGACTGCTTTGGCAGCACCATTATTTACAGTTTTTATTTTGTCCTTTACTTATTCTGCTTGTTCCTTCCCCTCTTCTCAAGCAGCAATTTCTGAGACATCTGCATCATAGATTAGTTTTATGATGGGTCCTCAGCATAGCAATGAGGTATTAAAACATTAACGAGCACTTAATAGGAGAACATGGAAATGAGTGAGCGAGGATCTAGGGGATCAAGGTAATTTTTACTGAATCTCCCTTTTACATTCATACAGCAAGAAAGCAGCACTTTCAAAAATCAGTTTAGGATATGAGAATTGTAGCCTTTAATTGATCCTGGGGTGATATTAATCTCTTTTATTTTGGTGATCAAATAAGAATCCTATGGACATCAGAAAGTATACAGGTGTGAATAGATTAGCTGGGTGAATAGCTTGATATGTTTCCACCAAGATAATCAATGGGCTAGAGACTCTGCTTTATGGGTAAAGGCTGAAAGAGTTAGGTCTTTTCTTGTGGAGAAGAGAATGTTCAGGGAGGATCTCATCATGGTATTACCGTACTTAAATAGTGGCTACAAAAGCAATGGAGCCTCTCATCTTCACAAAGAGCTACAGACAACAAGGGGCAACTGGTACAAACTGCACCAGGAGAGGTTTTATCTTTAAATAAGTCCGAATTTTTTGAGTGAGAACAGCCATTCACTGGAAAAAAAATCTCCTTAGGGACATTGTAGAGTCCCCATCACTGTAGGTTTTCAAGATGTCAATGGACAGGGTGATAGATAACCTAAACTAAGATTCCTTTTTTACAAAAGTTTGGGCCAGATGATCTTTCAAGGTTCACTCCAACCTGAGCTGTTCTCTTAGATTCTGTGGTTAATTCACACATTAGACTGAACAAGGGAATTCAGCTAATATTCCAAGAGGTATTGTGGCCTGCCAAACAGGCCTTTCCTATTTCTCAGGATTTCTTAAGTTTTTCTCTGTACAGGGGTCTATGTTTGACAACAGAATCAGGTCCACTGTCTTCTCCTATGTCCCATGGACTTTTGCTGTGTAATACTGTCAAAGAACAAAAGAAAAGAAGGCTCAGAAAGAACATGAGGCATCTCATATCTGAACTTCAAAGAAATACAGACCCATATTTACATGCTGCAACTACACAAAATATTTGTTTGGAGCTTTTTCAGCTTCAGAAATTTCTAGGAAAAGAGGCGATAAAATGGTACAGAAGTGCAAAGGTATTCCTATGGTTATGAAAGATAAGAGCCTCAAAATATTGTGAAAACACTCATATCCACATTTCTCCAAGCAGCTTATTAACATGTTTAATAGCTCAGCTCAGCTTTCAGCTGAGAAGGTCACATGATAATGAAAAACATATAAGTGTCATTTTGCCTGCACTATATCTTTCTTTTTTAGTGTTCTTTTTTCTTATGTAAAATGAGTTCTTGACATATATATTGCACATAATGCAATACTTTTCTAGATGAAAAGTTATACATTTCAAAGAGTTTTTCTTGGCAATGCAGACTTGCTATGTGGATAAACTTTTATAGCTAATGAGTTGTCTTCAAATGATAACAATTTAGCAGGGTAGTGAAAAAATGGAAAGTATGAAATCTTATTATGGTCTAGACCTGCTGCGCTGGTTTTGGCTGGGGCAGAGTTTCTTCACAGTAGCTGGTACAGGTCTGTGTTTTAGATTTGTGCTTAACATAGAGCTGTTGATATAGAAATGTTTCTGCTATTGCTGAGCATGGCTCACAAAGAGCCTGCCTTTTGTACTGCCATGATGGTGAGGAAGCTGGGCGTGCTTGGGAGGTTGGGAGGAGAAGCAGCCAGGACAGGTGACCCAAAGTGACCAAATGGATATTCCAGACCATATGACTTCATGCCCAGTATATAAAGTGGGGTAAAGAAGAAGGAAAGAGAGGACATTTAGAATGATGGTGTTTGTCTTCCCAGGTAACAACAGCACAATAACAGGAGCTGCTCTCCTGGAGGTGGCTGAACACCTGCCTGCCCAAGGGAAGGTTAGTTCATTCCTTGTTGTTCTTTCCTTGTATGTGCGGTTCTTGCTTTCCCTATTAAGCTGTCTCTATCTCTAACCATGTTTTTTTTCACTTTTGCCCTTCTGATTCTTTCCCCAAACCCACTGGTGAGAAAGTGCATGAGTGACTGTGTAGGGATTCGTTGCTGGCTGACGTCAAACCATGACACTTGCATTCCTTGAAATAAAGATCTCTCTCCATAAAAAGCAAAAATAACCAACCAACCAACAAACTAAAAACCCCACAACCTCTAACGTAAAATCCTTTATAAGTATAAACCAAAAACTGATAGCACTACAACCTGGGACTGTGTCAGAGATAAAAATGTGGGGAAGCAAGTAGATAATAAAAGATATTGTGGAAGTCAATGTCATTAGCTTATTAGATACCTGAATGCTGACAAGTTTATTATAAGCATCAAGACAAAAAAGGTTTTAGGTCAAAATTTGAAGAAGGATAATGACATATTTCCTCATAATTTTAAGTAAATAACTAAGGAAATTTAATAGATTCATATTTTATAATTTAACTGGGAGATGATGGAGACTGGCCATGACAAGTCAACTGGGGACAGGAAGTGAAATCTCAATAATAGTATGTGATAAAAGAATAATTTTGAAGAGCTATGAAACTGAAACCATGCTTTTGTTGCACATCACAGAAGAGGTAAGGGGAAAAGGTACTGAGAAGACTAACATACTGAAGAAAAAATATTAAGACAAAATATGACAAGTATCCATTTGTATTGAAAACAGGACAAAATAAGAAAGTTTTTATTTCACAAAATCACAGATATATGATACAGTTGGATGTAAAATCATGTTCTTCTGCAATGAAAACTTGAAGTTTCAGTTCCGTTCTTGTTCTGTTTGTCATAACCTCAACTCATAAAATTTTTTTTTGTGCTGGAAAAAAATATTTTGATATCTTAAAACAATACTGAAAAGAAATAAATAATGAGATATATGTGATAACTAAAATAATACAAATGAAGCAGTGTTTTTGAATAACCAAAAATACTAAAAACATTATACAACACTGTAACTGTTTAAGGCATATGTCTTTAATAAACAATATTCTGCCAAAACACAAATAACTGATGAGAAATAACTTCATAATCTCATAATAGTCTATAAATTTCATAATAGTCTTTTTTCTTTAGCTCATAGAGTGCTCAGATACCTTTCTTCTAAACCCATTTGTAAATTTTTGAATAGGTACTGAGTGATTGCTAAGCCTTGTGCCTGATTCAATCTTATCTGACCTGCATAAGCTCTAAGCAGTGTATTCAATATTATTACTTTATTAGATGCTCTTAGGATACCTTTTACTGACAGGTAAATGAGATTTCTGCTAACAAGTAGCTAATTATATCTGGCATTAAAGAAGTCATTTCCAAATACAGCATGAAATGAAGTGTTAGCAGTTTTTTGTTATGTCCTTAAACAAAATTCAGGTGCCTTGAAAAAGGCAAAAAACCCCATCAGCTAAATGGAAAAAGCTGTTCTTTTTAACTGTTTGAGCCTGCTTCTTACTTGAGTCAATTAAGAATTCTCTGTGCCTTGCCACAGTATGTGCCTCCTACAGCATGAATACTTTACACCTCACTTGTTCTTCTGTAATACCTCCCAAGAAGAAAAATGCAGGTTTCATTACTTTTTCTTCTTCCCTCCTTAACATAGGTAGCACAAGTACGTATCCTGAAAAAAGTTTTACATTTAATGTGTAATACTTGTGCTACCTATTCTCATTAATTTTTATTTTGTATGTAATTTATGCTTAATTTCTGTCATGGCTTATCTCCAGCTGGAAAAAATGCTCCACACAGACACTCACTCACTCACTCACTCACTCACTCACTGCCCTGATTAGATAAAAAAAAAAATAAAAGAATCAGAAGAGTAAAAGTGGGATTATGGCAGTTTAAGAGGTAAAGCAAAAGCTGTGTATGCAAGCAAAGGAATTCATTCACTGCTTCCCATGGTGAGGCAGCAGTGTAGCCATCTCCAGGAAAGCAGGGTTCCATCATGTGTCATGCTGACAGAAGACAAACACCATCACTCCAAATGCCCCCTCCTTCCTTCTTTCCCCATCTTTTTATATGCTGACATGACACCATATGGTCTGGAATATCCCTTGGGTCAGTTGTGGTCAGCTTTCCTGGATGTGTCCCCTCTCAACTCCTTGTGCACCTCCAGCCTTCCTCTCTGATGGGGTGACATGAGAAGCAGAAAATCTCTTGATTCTGTGTAAGCCCTGCTCAGCAAAAGCTAAAACATCTCTGAATTGTCAAGACCTTTTTCAGCACAAATCTAAACTATGAGGCCTGTACCAGCTGCTATGAAAAAAATTAATTATTTCCCAAGCAAAGCCCTCAAAATTTGTCACTCATGTTTTTGAGACAATTGTATCTCTGACTGCCTAAATTTAACAATAACTTTGACTACACATGGATTACTGTACTTACAGGCTTCTAAATAATGCCCAAGTGTTTATGGAAAGACACTATTTGATGATCCTGCAAAGAGAGAGAAATTGTCCTAAAATAATCACAGAATCACAGAATGGGTCAGGTTGGAAGGGATTAGCTTTCTTGGACCTCTCTAAGGTCCCTTCAGGGTCTCTTCCCACGGATTATTCAGCAAAGATCCCTGAAGGGGCTAAAATTAGCTCTCCTGAAGTCAGTGGTTATAATCTGACTTGTGGAATTAACAAAGATCACCGCTGGACTTACATATACTTATTCTAGTAAAGCCTATGAAAATTATTATTTCAGTAAAAACATGTAACTATTATTGAAAATGTCAAAATATCTGGATTTGGATGTGATTCTTATGAGGAAGAAAAAAAAAAAAAGTAAATCCAAAACAATCCACGTAAACCCCCTATTTTGCCTTGGCTGAGTAGAGAAGCATTATGAAGCATTATGCATGATGTTTGCAGAAATATTGACTTAAAAGTGGATTTTGGCTTTGGAATCTAAATAGTGTTAAGATGAAAACACACAAATTGGCAGTTCTTCCCTTAAAAAAACAAAAGTAAAAAAATCCTTTATATTATATAATTAGATTTTCATTGTGTCCTCTTCAAGTTAGTAGTCATTGACAGCAATAGACTCTCTGCTGCCAGAGCCAAGGTTATGGAACATGTATACCTTTTACAATTTCTATAGTGCAGGTCAAAAATAAAGTATGTTCTTATTTGGCTGAGGTTTCTTTGTACTTTCAGTCCATTGATCTTGGGTCACTTTTTGGAAATGATAAAGGTATTCTAATGTTGTTTAAATATTTATACTGATTATTTAAATGTAACTGCATTCCTAAGCTCTACCAGTGCTGTTTGTCAGATCTGCTTGCCGTGCTATCTCCTAATCTTTTTCCAAAAGAGAACATAATTTTTTTTTTTTTTTGCAAGGATGTTTTTATTATTGACCAAAATTAAATACCAAAGAGAAATATTTTTAATTGTAATCGAGAGTGAATGTGCACTATTTACTCTTGGGTATTCACAATAATGTGTTAAAGGCTTGCTTATAGTTAGAAAACAACATAACATAGCAAGGAACTTATTTCTGAGTTAAAAGAACTTTAAATTGAAATAAAACCATTTTTCATAATTTAGTTCTATGTCCAAGATTTTGAAGAGTTTATTTGTGTAAGAAATTGAAAAACTGTGCCATTAACTAATTCTTACCTACTAAAACATAATATAGATATGCTATGGAGAAATTATTCAAACAGATTTTGGTCTCCTCATAACAGGTGAACTATAGAAAAATTCTATATGTAGCAACAGTTAAGGTCATGTTCAGAATTTAAACATGTTACCAGACCTCTCAAGTTCACTAATCCAAACTATAGAGGTCTCCTAGTCTTAAAACTTGAGTAGATACTTACACATTTTTTCTGACTTTAAATGTACTCTACAGTATGATATTACAGCATAGGAAAACCATTTTTAGTATAATGGAAGTACAAGAAGCTAGATAATATTTTGAGAAACGTTAAAAAATATTGCAGTCAACACTGAAAAAAAGAGTAAACCAACCAAAAAGTAATTTAAGTTTTTTCTTGTATTTATGAATGAAATCCTGGCTGAAGTTTATTATAATCAGATGTCTTTTAAATAAGGGTATTACTGATAAAAGTAAATCTCACATGTAAACAGCAACTGCAAAGCTGGACTGCACTACTCTACCTTTATTTTCTTTTTGAGGAGTAAAAAATAATTAATGTAGTTTTCAACTTAATATTCTTATTATAGAATCCTATAATAATGTAATGGTTAGGATTAGAAGGGACCTTAAAGATCATCTAGTTCAAACCTCCCTGCCATGGACAGAGTGACCATCAAATTGACCACACTGCTCAAAGCCCCATCCAACCTGGCTTTGAGCACTTCAAGGGATGGGGCATCCACGACTTTTCTATGCAACCTATTCCAGTGTTTCACCATCTTCATAGTAATGAATTCCTTCCTTATATTTAACCCAAACCTACTCTCTTTCACTTTAAAGCTATTTGCCCTGTCATTACATGTCCTTATTAAAAGTCCCTCTCCAGCTTTCTTGTAACCCTCCTTTAGGTACTGGAAGGTCTCACCAGAGCCTTCTCTAGTCTGAACAAACCCAACTCTCTGAGCCAATCTTCACAGAGGTGCTCCAGCCCTCTGACATCTCCATGGCTCTCCTCTGGACTCTCTTCAAGCAGTCCAGGTCCTTCTTACATTATATGTGGCTTCTCATGTTGTAGAACTGAATGCAGTAGTCTTAAGCAGGGTCTAAAACAGAGTGGCTTAGAGGGAGAGAAGCCTCCCCCTCTTCCTGCTGATCATGCATCTTTTCATGCAGCCCAAGACACAGCTGGATTTCAATGTGTCTACAAACACAAGGTTATGTTGAATTTCTGGTCCACACCAAAGACCTCCTCAGGGCTGCTTTCAATCCATTCTCTGCCCACCTTGTATGTGTGCTTGTGACTGTCCAGGTGCCCTTGCACTTGGTCTCATTGAACTTGATGAGATATGCATCATTCCACCTCTCAAGTCTATCTAGGTCCCTCTGGATAGCATCCCCTTTCTCCAACATGTCCACCAAATGGCTTGGTGTCATTGGCAAACTTGATGAGGGTGCACTCAGTTCCAGTGTCCACATCCACACAGATGTTAAACAGCACTTGCCACAATACCAAGTCTTTCCTTTCCTTCTGAGAACCAGAGTTTATGTTTCTTAAGCTTATGTTTTTCCTCAATACTTATATACTATATTTTTCTAAAATGTAATCTTAAACAATTAAAACTATATTGGCCTCAGGTTGAACAGGACAAACAAGGGAAACATTGATAGAAAACAAGGTAAGAGATTGATGCTCTTATTTTTGAGAGGGTGGGAAAGAAAACATTATGATGAAAGAAAATATGTGAACATAAAATTTTAGAGTAACAATCCGTAGAGAACAAATTCATAGACCAGAACTACAGTAAGTATAAATGACAAATAAACTCTACTAAAATGTTTTAAGTATAAATGCCTTTTATTTTCTTAATGTAAAAGGCTTCTTAAATACTAAGGCTAGAGTTTCACAAACATTTAAAGTAAACCTAGTCTTTAGAGCCAGGGTAAGTATTCCTGAAAGATTAAACAAAGAATTGTACATGACTCTTACTACTCAGGGTGGGACCTTATTCTCAGTTACATTCTTGATACCTTTAATTTATTTGTATGTATTCTGACAAGAATTTTCTACAAATGAACAGGTTTAGTTTTATGTACTTGTGACTAGTCTCCATAAAATGATAGTTTTAAATTTTCAAGGCATTCATATTTATCATAAACTTGCTAGTGTTCTGATTTTCTAGTATGCTGTCTAAACTTCAAAAAGAAATAAATAATCAAATAAATTTAGAAATGAAGTTTTTACTTTTCAATAAAAAAATGTATCTTAAAAAAATAACACCAGCACTATTCCCCCTTCTAAATAAGACATCAATATTTAGTGATGCTAGAAGCTCTCCTAAACACTGCTTGGAATAACAATCCTTTTGCAGCAGATTCAGGGGTACTTAGTATCTATCCTCTCAAATTAGTAGCAATCCGTGCACAATATTTTTTAGTGACTCTTCTCCTTGCCAATGTATATATCTAGGTATAAACATAGAGACAATTTCCTGCATATTTGAAAGAAAACAATTTTTCGTTATAGTTCTTGTCTAGAGGTATACATTCATATATCAATGCATGTATTAGGCTACTGTATATCAGTGCATAGATGCCTGTAAATTAAAAAAATATATATAAGCAGACGTACAGATATTATATACATTTATGCGGATGTGTGTATAGACATAGATATATCCATTTATGGTGGGAAAACAGCAAGGAACCAAACAGATAATTGAATTTTCTGATGTAATATAATAGTCAGCATGACTCAGTCTGCATTGCTATTATGGATCAATGTGTTAAATGAATCTAGCTGCCTGAGTTTCTGTTGCTGCCAGCTATCTTTAAGAAGTGATTCATTTAGCCAGCTTTGGCTTGACTTTGGAATAGCATGAGATTGGAAATAGGATCCAGATATCACATCGACCTCCATGCCTCAAAAAGCCCTAAACATGGAGATCTTCAGTTATTTAACCATGAAAGAAAATAATTAGTTAGTTTTTCCATGACAAACTACAATTTAAACAAATTATATTTTTCTAGATATGAAGAACTTGGAGTGAAATAATATGCTGAAAAATTGAGTTTCACTTCAGAATGGTTCTGCTCAAGTACCAGGCTGGAGAATGTTGCAGCCTCTCAGTGCTTCCTGGAGTTCTGCAGAGGTCAGGGTCCCCCTTGGGTTCAGGAGCTGGGGAGGGTTTCTCAGGGTCTGTCAGGGTACTGTCTGGCAGCCAGGGCCTGTCCCCACTCACCATCCAGGGGCAGGGCAGCCAACAACACCAGGGCAGCCCCAGGCACCAGGAATCAGGCATCTGCCTGAGGATGTGGCAAGGAAAAAGGCCGATGCTGGGTTGGGCTGTGGGGGGCTGGCATGGGGACCTGGACCATGGACAGGGTATGGGAAGCCCTGAAGAGGTTATGAGGGTCAGTCAGGACTGGTGGTGCCCTCAGTGACTATTCAAGATTCTTGTTCCTTTTCTAACTGCACAGCACAGAGACTACTAATTCTTGCTGCCTAAATACCCCTGAGAGGCACTTATGAAGAAAAGGATCTTACTCCGTGTTCCTTCAGATGTTCCATTTTGCATGTTTCCGTATCACATTGTCCAAATCTTGTAATGGAAAAGACCAAATCCCTTATTTAAAGGTGACTATCATACTTAAATCCTTATACCATCACACCACAACTTCTGCCCTTTCAGTTTCTGAGCCAATTACTTATCTGAAATTAAACATTAGAGACTTCTGTCTTTAACAGCCTTATTACTTATTATACTACTTGATGACAATCAATCAACAGTCTTGAAAAACAAATGCACAAACTTCATGTGCACATTATAATGAAAATTCTCCTATCTGCTACAGCCAAATATATTTTTAGTAAAATCATAAGGATCCCCATGCATTGTGAAATTCTGTAGCATATTCAGTCTGACAAGAAGAAAGGCTGCAATAGCCAGCTTATCTCAACATTTACATCCATTACATTATTCATCAGTGAAACTTTATCACTCATACCTCAGAATCCTCCAAAATTTGTAAATCAGGCCATGAACAATTAATGAATAAAATAAAAAGAGCGGTTATCATATATGAATACAAACCACAGCAGTTACCTCTGTCAAATGCCTACAGGTGAACAGGTAAGAAGATAAAGTCCCACAAGGTTCCTTGAGAGAACTGGGTATTCCTTTCCTTCAGTAATCAGCAATGATGAAAGTTAGAATAAAACTAAGCAAAAAAATCTTAGTTTGCAGACAACGTTTTTCAAACAAGTGAGTAACCAATCATACATAATTTTATATGAAGTTCACAAAATTTAGTACATATCCTTTCCAGATATTCCAGATAAATATCTGTAGAATCAGACAACTTAAACAGAATCTCTTTGATTTTTATCAAAAAAAAAAAAAAAAATTGCATCAAATATAACCAAGAACTGATGTCAACTATTAAGAAAAGCTGTCTGACATAGGAAGTAAATTTCCTGATGAAGACATTACAGATACTGTAAAAGAAGTACATTAGCATGTCTTCATCTTTCCACTTAGGAATCCATAACCTCTTCACATTCATCATGAATTCTGATCATACAGCTATGGGTACATGCTAATAACATCACTTTCTGTCATTCTAACTATTATTGTTTATATAAATAGGACAATGACAGAACAATTGACATGGTGGCCACAATTCTATGGGTCAAATCAGACATTTGAAGGCTATTGTAGTATGTCATAGCAATATGTAAATCCTGGGATTTGATTTTTTAAAATCTTTGACATTTCCAAGGGAAAATAGGTTTCAATCCCATCCGAATTAGCAATGTCTCCTCACTATTTTTTAAAATCATGTAACTTCTCAGAAGAAACTTCAAAATATGTTTAATTTATTTTGTTTCACAGAGACAGTTAACTCAGTCCATTAAGGGCAACTAGACTGCAACAAAGTAACTTTTTTGTTGCCTCTATTGTCACCTGTTGCAGTCACAGAGCCCTCTGCAAGGCCTCCTTGGAGAGAAAATGCCTAGTCATGGACTAGGCTCTCTGCTTCCCGCTTCAAGACCCTCTCTCATCTCTCTGTAATACTATTGGCTACATTCCAGATGTCCTAAGACTACAGGTTAGTTCACCCCGACCCTAAACCATTGGCTAGTTTACCAGCCCTAAATAACCCTATAAAAACCCCTACTTCTTCCCAGTTCGGTGGAAAAGCTGTCACTGGGCAACCCTTCATGGAACCTGCATTAAACCATTCTGTGGAATCTCTACACGGCCTTCTCGTCTCTTCTCTGAGCTAGCCTCAGCAAATCCTAGCAGGCTAAGAGCTGAAATCACTGATAGCTGAAATCACTATATAGCTGAACTGCCTGATTGTCTCAGGCTGAGCTTGCTAGGATAGCCTGCGGCCAGGGTCTCTGCTGAGGATCTCCAGGACAAAGCAGTCCCTCCCGGACCCCGCTGTCCGGCCATCTGCTGCAGCAGGGGGTCTATCTGACCCCCTGGACCCAGCCCGCATTAGTCACCCCGTAGCAAGACAGAAGTGCTACTAATGGCACACTTCAAGTGTTCTGGCCTTATATAGAAATTTCCTTGCCTTGCATAAATATTTTCTGTAGGCATTGCTATTGTATCTCTGCAGATGTTTGGGTCTGATGTCCCCTCAGTAGGGAAAAAAAAGGGAATTTTACTTCAGGTACACCCATATGCTTAAAAGATCTACACAGCAAAACAACAGATAATTTTTCAAGACTTAGCAGCCTGTATATTGAATTAAAAAGAAGTAGTGGGACTACTTGAATGACTCACCTCTGAATCTTGACAGCAAATATTGCTAAAAAATTTTACAGCTGAATTCTGAGCTGTATCTTGAAGATTCAAATGATGTAAAACGGGGAAAACTTTATAAAATATATTTTAATACTACCTTTTAATTGAAATCTGATGTAATAATTTGTCACACAAATTCTGAACTGCATTTTAAAGGATACTTTGCAGACACCACCACTGAAAGAAATAATAACTGAATTAAAATCTATCCCTGAGTGCGAGTGCATGAAATACAAATAAGTTATTTTCAGTAGAATAGAAACACATTACTTGCTGTGACAGAAAAGTGTAATACTCAAGTTGAAGACATTTATTATCAAATTTAGAAACTACTAGTACCACCTACTGGCAGAACTGCAAAACTGAAAAATATTTTCTGTTTATAATAATTTGTAATACCACAACAGCAAACAGATTATTGTGACTCTAATATCATCTTTGATTGAAAACAATATGCGGTTAGGTATAGGAGATTTTTTTGAGTATTTAGGATACATTTTTTATGAACTGAGCTACTACCCAACTAGTTATAAACAAAAAAACAAAACAAAACAAAACAAAAAAAAAAAAAAAAAAAAA
>VXBU01010693.1:123636-143535 GCA_013400315.1 Bombycilla garrulus | reverse complement strand
TCAGCAGGTAGCATGTTTCATTAAGGCCCTCAAACTTTCTGCAGCAAGCCTATACCTCAATTTGCTATTCAAGTCAATTTGAGAAGAATCTATACTTTTCTGAGGTATGCAACTAGAAAAAAATTTGTTTCATTTTCATTATAATTTCCTGGGACACAAAAAAAATTTGTGTAAACAATCATGTACCTTTTCCACTGCTAACTGTATTATAGATGCCTGACCAGAAGCACCCTATATTAAATTATTTGAAATATATATATATATATATATAGCTTAACAGTCTTTTACTTTTTCTCATATATTTCGTCTGTTTCCAGTCTGACCATCACCTCCATTCTCAAATTTTGCTCCCAACCTAACACGTCAGTAAAAACTGTGAACAGATGTACTGAAAAATGACCTACTGGCCTGCTCCAATTTGAGCTACTTGAAAGCTGAAAAACAGTTTGTATCAAGGGAAGCATTTACATTAGTCTTCCATTTTATGACTCTTTAGTTTAAGTCATTAATCTCTGATGTGGAACCTTGCTAAGTGCTTTTAAAAATCTAAATATACTAGCATCTACTGAATTGTCCTTATCTGTTGTGGCAGTAATATCTTCAAAGAACTCCAGCAGGTTAGTTAAACATGACCTCTCCTGTCTGAATCCATGTTGACCATCCTTAATCAAGCTATGTGGATTTACTTTACTTTGGACATTTCATATGAGACATCCTGTATTTTCTCCCAGCACTCACTGTTTTCCCTCACGACCATTTAAGGGAATATAATGAAGTTCTCTTTGATGCTTCTCAATCCTTAGGAATCCCTCCTGAGTTGTGTGAACTTTCAAAATGTCAGTGAAGAATTAAATTATTTCCCTACTAGATTCCCTTATCACTTTTTTGCTGATCAGAAGAGATGGAAATATTTTAAGAGCTTTATTAGATATTCCCACTCATTGTATTTACAGTTGTGTGTCAAACTGGGGGAAAAAAGTCTGCCTCATACAGCTTCTACTTCATCTGTCTGAGAAGAGTAAGAATAAATAGATAACTGTTAAAAACAGAACCCAAATACAAACAAGCAAAAAAAAAAAAAAAACCCAAAAAAAATTAACCCCCAAAAAAAAAAAATTTTAATTAAAGCTGAATGAACCTTTTCTTCAAGCTGGAAAAAGAAAAACAAACAAACAAAACCAAATTGAAACAAAACAAAAACAAAAACCCCAAAACCAAATCAAACCAAACAACTCCCCCAAACCAACAACAACAAAAGACCCCAACAAAATAACCAACCAATCGAACAAACAGACAAACAAAAAAACTCATGAAAAACAAAACCAGGCATAAAAAGAGACATTTCAGCACTTTCTTTTGCTTTCAGCAGTCAAGAGAATAAAAAAAAAATCCCCAACTAAAACAGGTCTTGAATTCTGGTGAAAAATAAAGCATGTAGAAGGTGATGGGAAGGAGCATGTGTCTTAGCTGCTGTCTGAAGTTTATACATGCCATTTTTTAAAAATTCTTATCCATCCTTGTTTAGTAGATTTATTAAATAATATTTATAAAATAAAACTTATTGGAAAATTAAGATTTTTTCCTCATAGGTAACATAAATATTTGAGGATATTATCTTTTATATTGTGATATTTTTATCAGTTGTTTTTTTATTTTTTTTTGAGAATGTTTACATCTCGTACATCTCAGAGCTTTCTTTACTACTGTGACCCAGAATGAGGATTCTTCAGGGAGACTAACTCAATGAGTGACAGCCATTTGTTAAATTTATTTTTTCAACAAATACTAAAACAAATACTAAAACAAACAAATACTAAACAAACAAATATTAAAAGTATTTATTTTACTGTATTAGACTCAATAGAGTAGTATTTGTTTGCTTTCTGAACTTAAAATATTGAAAGCATGGAGGTTTTACTTTCCTTTACAAGCAAATGATTAAAGTAGATCCTGCTTTCTTGCCACCAGTATTTAACCTAGGATTATACTAGCATTACACAATTTTTATGAAAATATTTAAAAAAAAATGACTGCATAATATTGTTTTTGCATTATCTCAGCACTAAAAAGTAAGCCACAAAGGATGAGACAATGATACACAGACAAGGCGTAATCTTTGCATGCTCTAGAACAAAAATGTTGCTAAATTGGTAGCAAGGGCTGTTCAGACCTTTCTACATCATGCTGTTTCCACTGAGTCCTATTTCACAGAGGTCTAATAACACAACAGCTTCTCAGTTTCACCTCTGTGTTTTCCCTGAACATTTTCTGAGCTCATTGTTGCTGCCAAACAGACAAAACGTTAACCACTATGCACTGAGTTCATTTTCTCATGGGTATAAATACTGGCAAAAATATCTTTCTGTCCTAGAGGAGCAGAAAGGAAATTTTATTTAGTTTCCTCTGTAAAACATAGACTTCAACAATTCAGTTGGTGAAGCTCAGGTGGCTGTTACTGAAGAACCAGGGCTGCGATTGAGCTGTAGACGGGGAGTTCCCAAGTTCAGGAGCTGGTGCAGCAGCCCTGAGCCTCATCATGATCTGGAAGCCCTTGGCAGGCAACCAGGCAAGGAGGGGGCGGTGCCAGGAGCAACTGAGGGTGGTTTAAATGACTCAAGGGATTGTGAGCAACCCAGAGCATGGCAAACAAGCATGTGGTACATCAGTGAGAGGGTGGCAAGGCAGCTTGCAGGGCAGTTTGTGCAGGCAGGATGAGATGGCAGAGCTCCTCTCTGGCCGCTTGAGAGCAGCCAACAGAGGCAGCAACAGACTCAGCAGCTGGTAAGGAAGAGCAAAGAGATTCTTTTAGCCCCAGTCTTACAGGCATACCAGATTAATCTTCCTCAGTTATGGTGTTGGCACGCTCTACAACTCAATCCCATGTAGCTACAAGGGTCACTGAAACAACTGTGTCCAAGACCTCCAGCCAGCCAGACCTAGCTAGGGTAGATGGAGCTCTCCAGGTAACAGTGTGCCTGATGCCTCTTCCTAAGGCTGGGGCCAGCAAACAGTTATTTTGCAGGTTGAGTTTTTTTGCAGCTGTGTCACCAGGTGAAAGAGCTACAGGAAGAAATGAACAGGTTGAGCAAATGAGCAAGACATACCAATTATTTTCAGAGATGTTACAGTCTCAAGACTCTTGAGAGTCTCTAATTTCCAGTATAGTGGAGAAACAGATGGACTCAGAATCCAGTCCTAATTCATAAAAGAACTGTTAGCCAAGTATTTGTTACAGATGATACCGGAAGTATGCCCCTGCACGTACCAGGAGGAAAATTCCTCCTTCTCAGAATTTAGGACTGGTGTCTTCTACAGCAGGTACGATGCTCTGGAATGGCAAAAAAAAAGATGAGGTGGGCAAAGGTCCTTCTGCCATAGTGGAACCTCCTAAAACACCACCTGTACCCTGCACCACAACCTCCTCTTTTAAGAGGAAAGAAATAGTAGTTGTGATAAGGGGAATAGATAGCTTGGTGTGCAGACCAGACCCAACTCACAGGACCAGACCCAACTCACAGGAAGGTCTGCTGTGGCCCAGGGGCATAGGTAAGGGACATTCCTGGAAAACTCTCAAGTCTGGAAAGGCCCTCTTATTAGTATCTGTTAGTCTTCACACTGGCAATGATGAAATAAAGAGAAGTCCAATAGAAATCAAAAGAGACTTCAGGGCCCTGGGATGTTTGGTAGAAGGATCAAGAGCACAGACAGTGATTTCCTCAATCCTTCTGTAACAACAGATAATATTAATAGGAATAGGCAGATCCATCAAGGTTGGCTCTGAGGTTGGTGTCAGTGAAAAACTTTTGGGTTTGTTGGTCATGGGAGGATCTACTCAGTGCTTTTTCTACTGACAGCTGATGGGATGCACTTAACTCAAAAGGAAAAATGAGCTCTAGCACAGGAGCTGGTGGGGCTAGCTGACAGAGCTGTAAACTAAGTTGGAAGGGGAAAGGGACAAAACCAGGCTCACCAGCAATGAGCAGTGGGATAATGTGCAAAAACCTGAGGAAACTAGCATTAATGGGGTCCCTCAATGTACTTCATAAGGTGTTGGCTGTAATGTGCCACACCTGAAATGTTTCTACTCTTATGCAGGAAGCATGAGGAACAAAGAGCAGGAGCTCAAGGCTTTGGCCCATTCCCAGAGATTTGACATCATTGATATAAGTGAAACCTGTTGGGATGAGTGCTGTTACCGGAGTGCCCTGTTGGATGGTTCCAGGCTCTTCAGAGTGATAGGTAGGGTAAAAAAGGCAGAGAGGTGGTACTGTATGTAATAGAAGGGTTAGAATGGGTGGAGATCACAGCTGGCAATGGCACTTTGAGAGTCTCTGGGTGAGAATCAAGGGGTAAACAAATAATGAGGATGTCACTGTGGGAGTCCTAGCCATGATGACATCAATTCTTCTTTGAGGAGCTAAGGGGCACTTCCAAGTCAACTGGCCTGTCCTTATGGGCGACTTCACCTTGCCAGAAATTAACTGAAACTGTCACAGAGCTGGTACAACCCAGGCCAGAAGATTCCTAAAAAACAGATGACAATTTTATGGAACAGATCCTGAGGGACTTGACTAGGAAAATGCCCTCCTTGGTCTACTGCTTGTCAACAAAATGTATCTTGCAACAAACATAGAAATTGTTGGTCTCCTTGGCCACAGCATCCACAAAGAGATTTGATTTAAAATCTCTCTTGACAGAAGGAAAAATATCAGTGAAACCTCAACTCTGGATATGAGAGGAGAAGACTTCAGGCTCAGTGAATTAGTGAGTAAGGTCCCTGAGGAAAATGTTTTTGCAGGTAATGAGGCCCATCAATGCTGGTCGCTTTTAAAAGCAATGATGATGATCTGCTGCCTTTGTGTGACTTTATGATGCTTGTATCCCCATTCGTCTCTTAGCCCAGAAATAAGTTTTACACCTTCAAGACTGGTTCCGAGACTGAAGGGGAGGAGAGAAGAAACACAGAGTTTGTTATCAGAAACTGCACTTGCTCCCCTGCACCCTTCTGGACTGTGTTGTCTGCAGTGGACAGTGGGAGAGAGCTCTCCTTTGCTTTTTTAGTAAGTTTTTGCCTGGCTGAGGCAGAGCAGTTCCCTTGACTGTGTTTTTTTTTTTATTTTTCTTGGAACTGCTTGAACCTGCTCAGGACTGAAAACCCAGAAGAGCACCAGGAGTTCCCACCTGTGGCCCACTGGGGCCAGGCCTGGACTGTGGCTTTTCCCAGCACAGGAGGGACTGGGGACAGACTGAGTGAGCCGAGCTGCAACCCATGAGAGGGACTTTCTGAATTTGTCATCTCTTCAGAGAGGCGGGAGGTTTTGCTGTTTAGTATTGTTCATTTTTTTGTGCTGGTGAATGTTTTTTGTGTTAAATAAACTGGGTTTTTTCCAATTTTCTCCAAGGAAATATTTTCCCGAACCAGTTATGGGAGGGGCTGCTGGAGTTTGCCTTCTAGAGGAATCCCCTTGGAGGTTTTCTCCCAAATTTGCCCTAAACCAGGACACCTGCTAAGGGCAGAGGAGCAAGGAATTGTGAAATGATGGAAGTCAAGAAGGCGATGTAGAAGGCAATAGGAAAATGACAATAGGCAGTGTAAAAATAGCATCATCCTGTTATGGAATGAGGGTGGTCACCTCCCGAACAGATTGTGCAGAGAGGTTGTGACAGCCCCACCCCTGGAAGTGTTCAAGGCCAGATGGGATGGGGTTCTGAGAAACCTGGTCTAGTGAAAAATGTCTCTGCTTACAGCAGGTGGTTTGCAAGTAGATGATCTTTAAGGTCCCTTCCCACCCAAGCTATTCTATGATTCTATGAATACATAATTATTGTCCTAAAGACGACAATCACAAGACAGTTCTTAAAAATCCATAGAAATACTGGACAATATAAATATTGAGAGGGAGACTTACAGGGCACTTTTCTTCTTCCCATCTCTAACTTTTTTTTACTCTTTTTTAAAAAAACACCAGCTTCATAATTATTTTCTGCAGACAAGAAGTTATGTGGCTGGGGGAATCTTATGATCTGTGACAAGCTGTGTCATAAATGTCCCTGATCAGACCATGGCTGTGCTGCTCTTCAGCCCTGAGATGGAGTCAGTTTATAGCTAGGCAACCCACAGCATTTCCAGTTAAGCGTTTGCATCATTCTGCGTCCACGGTTATAGACTGTTTTTTATTGACAGTAGAAACTAAAAACATAATCTAGTCCTCAGCATTTTTCACTTGCACTTTAAGAAATGAGAATAAACACCTGCAAAAATATAAGAAAATTGTTGCTATTTTATCTATAGTCCAGTACTTTGACACTCTATTTAACAGTACGATGAATGGGGGAACTATAGCCTTTAATTTTAGATCTCCTGAGACAGGAAAGGCAAAAAAGTGTTCCTGTACCTTTCCAGAGAAAGAGTGTATGCCCTGCTCTGGTAACTCTGAGTGTGTAAGCCACTTCGGAAAGAAAATTATCAAAGAGCAACGTGCCTGAGCGTATAAAATAAATATATATGAGAAAGCAGTCACAGGTGTGTAATGAGAACATGATGGCAACTGAAGTTAATCAAAATAATCTATCCAGCTCTGATTGAAATGGGAGTAGATCTCACCCTTTCGTTTATGGTGTTAAGTGATACTTGAGATCTTCTTCAGTGCTTTAGGCTGTTGAAAAACAGAGAACATCCTGTGCTATGAGTTTGCACTCCATAGAGGAAAGAGGTCAGTCTATAGCTGTTTCTTCGAGGACTTCTTTTGTTTAGTTTTTCTTTACTGCTGTAACTCCATTTCTCATCAGTGTCTGATAGTGAACAACCTTCTGATATGTCCTAAGAAACTTCTCTATGTGATTTAGTTTTGATTCAAAGTTTATCAGCCTTTTACTACAAGGACTTCTACAGTAATACATTAAGGTTTCAATATTCTTGCAAGACATTCACTAGTATTTGGTGCAGAGGGAGAAAAGGAGAAGTCAAGATATAGCCTGTTAAAAGTGAAATTCTTTATATTTAGGATATTCTACCTGTCTACAGACATGAATATAATATTATGGTTGACATCATCAAGATCCAAATCTTGACCTCTGTGGATTGTGTTTGTATACTGATTTGGGGTGGAATAGAGTTACTTTTCTTTGCAGAAAATTGTGTGGGCCTATAGTTTGGATCTCTGACCAAAAGAAGTGTTGGTAACATACCAAGATTCTTGCTATTGCTGAGCAGCATTTGGTGCTGGTGTCAAGGCATTTTCTGTTTCTCACCCTCCCCCACCAGTGAGCAGATTGAGGGTGCACAAGAATCTGGGAGGGGACAGACCACCTGAAGTGAACAAACCAATATCCCAGACCACATCACTGTGTGCTCATCAATAAAAGCTAAAGAAGGAAATAGGAAAGGTAGATGTTCAGAGTGAAGACATTTGTCTTCCCAAGTAAGCATTGCATGTCATGAAGCCTTTTTGTCTGGAAATGTTTGAATCTATGGAAATCCCCTACTACATAGTGTATTTGGTATAGTATGGAGGATCTATACCTGACATGTTTCCTTTTATTTTTCTGTGACAGTCAAATACTTTATCATTTTCAAACCTTTTCAGTAGCTCACTTAAGGAAGATGGTTGGTTTATGGACCAGCTTTGAATTTTCATGAGAAAGGTAAAAGTCTGTTCAACCTAATCCTTATAAGATTGCTTCTGGATATATGCAGAAACAGATTATAATATCTCATGGAAGGTTAGTGTTGAAAAGGGACATAGCTAGAAAGATTAATACCTCTGGCTTTAGATAGCTGCTGAGAAGTGGACTTTTATGACTACAACCTTTGTACCTAAACATCCCCAGAGGGGAACTTGGAATTCAGATACTAATTGCCTATATATATATATGTGTGTATACCCATATTGCAAATATTTATTAAAAATACAAAAAAAAAAAGCTAGAATAAAGATATAGATAGAATTAGAATAGATATAGATACAAATATAGAATTATAGAATGGTTTGGGTTGGAAGGGACCTTGAAAGATCATACTGCAAGCCCCTTGCCACAAGCAGGAACACTATCCAATAGAATAGGTTGCTCAAAGTCCCTTCTAACCTGGCATTAAAAATTTTCAGTGATGGAGTGTAGACAATTTCTTTGGGCAACCTCTCACCATTCTTATCATAAGAATGTTTTTCCTTTTGCCTAATGTAAACAGTTTAAAAGCATTCCCCCTTGCACCATCACCATATACCCTTGGTAAAAATCCTTTCTCCATCTTTTATATAGGCTGCCTTTATAGACTGAAATTCTCTCAGTCTTTCTTTTTAGGAAAGCCCCCTGATCATTTCTGTGGCCCTCATCTGGACCTTCTCTAACAGGTACATGTCCTTCCTGTGTTTGGGATCCTAGAGATGGATGCTGTAGTCTGGGTGAGGATGGTTAAGAGTGGAATAGATCAGGAAGAATCACCTCAATCTGCTAGCTGAACTACTTTTTATGCAGCTCAGGATATGACTGGCTATCATCCACCCCCAGATTCTTCTTTGCAGGGCTGCTTCATAAGTTTCATACAGGCCCTCTCCTCAAGGAGTGGGTATACAGGAATATATAACCTCTGGGTGGAATCACTTTCTTCTAGCAAATCAAATGCATCACTCAGCTTGGTGTCATCTGCAGACTTGCCGATGGTGAAGTCTATCCTATTGTCTATGTTGTTAATGAAGATATTAAAAAATACGTATCCCAGAACTGACGGCAGGGACAGCAACCATTAGTGGCTTACATTTAGATATTGAGCCATTAACTGCAATTCTTTGAGCATGGCCATCCATCCAAACCCTTATCAAACTGAGAGTTCATCCATCAAACCCATATCTCTGCAAAGTAGTAGTAAGGATGTTGTGGGAGATTCTATCAAAGTTCTTACATTAGTGCAAGTAGACAACATCTTATCTGCCCTTGTCCACTGATGCAGTTACTCCATGGCAGAACGCCACGAGGGTAGGCAGGCAGAATCTGCTCTCAGAGAAGCCATGTGGGTGGTATCTAAGCACCTCCCTATCTTCCGTCCTAACATATCTTCCAGGACAACCATAATCTTTCTGGGCATGAAGGTGAGGCTAACTGCTCAGTAGTTCTCAGATTCCTCCTGTTAACCCTGTCCAAAAATTATTATTAAGTCAGCTATAATATTTCAGTCTGGCTTCAATATTTTTATATTGGATAACTCAAAAATATCTATTTATAAGTTTTATTGTATAATATATTAAATATGCTGTATGATTATATGAGCTTATATATACTGTTATGAGAGTTATTATAAATTATAATGTATTCATATTTTCCTATATAGCATATATTTCATGTATATATAGAGAGAGTATATATAAACATATTTCCACTATAGCATCACAAAGTTTCATACACATTAAAAATGTTATGTACTTCACCCACATGACAATATTAAAAAAATATCCAAAACTTAAAAATGCCTAGATGATGAGAAGAGTTGATAACTGGTGGTCTTCAGCATTGAGAAATTAGAATTCAGTGTTTCAAAATCTCAGTATTTTCCATCATTGCCTAGTATTTTCAATTTAAGTTGAGAATCTGCTGTTCCTACTTATGCTGAAAAAAAATAATACCAAACTTTTCAGCATAATACTGTGCGGAGAATATGGTGCTGTTTAGCACAAGTACAACCTGCAAAATATAAGCATGAATAATATTTCAAAATATTTATCTCAAAACAAAAAGCAAAATTTGACAGACACAGAAGTGAAAAATTGAAAAACAAATTACAAGCCTATAAGTAAGACTGTTTAGTATAATGTGCATTTTCATTAATGCTGAGGAAAAAAAGATAGCTGTAAGAAAATATAGGTGCAAAGCAATCACACAAAGAACATTTCTGAGGTGCCTGATTAAACCAGAACTGAAAAAGCAATGAACTTGAAAAAAAAGTAGTAAATCCTTGTGAATTAAAAGACATTCATCTAACTACTTGAAATACATTCAGGTTACTGGTATGCACAAAGCATGTAAGATATTGTTATGCTGTCAGGCTGACAAATAATCACTTAGCTGGACCACTCTTTTTTCTCTCTTAAGAAAATGGTGCATTACTGGTTATATGAATTATCAGAGGATTTATGGGATTTAGTAATTAGGAGCTGCAGCTTATTCAGTATCAAGACAAGTACAACTGAAGTGATAAATTAAAACTGCATCATGAGTGTTATAAAATCTCAGAAGATAAAGACAAAATATCAGTATGATTTTATTTTGGAAAAAAGGACAAAATTCCTAATAATAGTTTTGTTATTTTTCTCACCTCATGTTTATGCTTTCACCCATGACAAGTTTAGAACCAGGATTACCATCTCAGAAATAAAGTTAGTAATATATCTCATTTTATACTGTGCAGAAACTGTCCTCTATCAAAAAGTACTGAATTGAAATAAAACATTACAAATAAGGATTGTAACACTATGATAAAATACACATATGTATCACTTTAATTTCACTTATTTAAGGAGTTAATTAATAGTCTGTATCTTTATATTTTAGCAGGAATATCCAAATAGGTAACATTTTCATTGACAAAATAGCATTAAGTGCTTTAAAAATAATGTTATCTATGAGGGTTTGCCTTTGTTGAAGTCATTTTTCCTGGCTGTGATGATCACAATGATAATGCTATTCTACAACCACGTCTCCCCTTTCTATTTTATCAGTACTGAGAATATATTTCTTGGCAACCATCTGCAAAGCATTGTCTCTCTCCATCCTTCAGGTCTTTTTGTTTGAACTTAGAACATCATCTGATTTCAATATTTCTTTCCATCCTACCCTTCTAATTCTTTCTATTCATCTATTCACCCTTTCTGGTTGTAATAATTCTTTTTTCACTTTCAATTCTCCAGGCTGTCCATTGCTGTTCTTATAAAATACCACCTTAGAAAAGTCCTTACACTCACTTCAAGCTACGCCTATATTGTCAATCTTCTCTTTCCCAGTAATTTGCTTCTCAACTCTACTTTGTGTCAACATTCTAATTTATTTTGTTCTCCCCACATGCAATTGCTATTACCTTCCATGGTCTTTCAGACATGTCACTTGTCTGTAGTCATCCTAAATCTCCTCTTCAGATGAATTCTCAGACTGAAAGGTTCTGTCACATGGAATATTTCTTCACAGATTTAGAGATAATGAATGGTAGTGAAAGTGGTGTTTATTGTTCAATACATATTTGACAGCAGAGTTCAGATACTGCAGAACTGGAAGAGTGAGAGCCCATGATAGTGGAAAACTTTTATTATTAAAATCAAGTTTCAGAAAGATAAAGAATATAAGCATAATAAGGTTTAAAAAGAAACAGTACATTAGTGAGTGTATGCTGAAGAGTCAGATACTACATTTTATGATCTGTAAATGTGAATTAAAAGAAAGGGCAAGAATTAATAAAAAGAACAATTTGGTTTTATAAAAATATAACTTTCTTGAACTTTGTCCAGGTAAACTGTTAAACATTTCTGTATTTATTTGTGTTAGGTTTATTAAATAATTACAGTGCACATTCTTTAAAAAAATAAAAAAGAAAAAAAAAAAAAAAGAAAAAGAAAGAAATAGCTGCAAGAATCAAAAATTAATTGCAATAAGGAAAATAAACTAAACAAATGAAATCCTGGACTAAATTTCTTCAAAAATTAACATTATTGAGACAACAAAGTTTAGAAAAATATTGAGCATCTTCTGCATAACATTTATCAAGCAGTACAAAAGTGTGACCTATAGCTTTCAAAATCTAGAAAGATAAATCGTCTTTTGTTGCTGCACATGTTTTTTCCTGATTTCACTGTTAATTATATTATTGTAGTTTGTTCCTGTGGTCCCCCCTGTTTGCTTATCCCAATGGTTTCTTCCTCAATTCTACCCTCCCCTAAACTGCCCTTCAACATGACCCCTCTCCTTAAGCCAGTACCTTCCCCATCCATCACCTCATCTCTGCCCCCTTGTTCCAGCCCCCTCCTTTTCAATTCCCACATGGGCTAACCCCTGAAGTGTCCACCCCTTTGGAAATCCCCTAAACCTTGATGCCCCATTGGCCCATGTGACCCCTTTTTCTCCTCCCCTCATCCCTGTTGGTTCCCAAGCGATTATGTAACCCCTTCGCTCATTCCTTACTTCTCCTCTCGAATTTCCTCATTGGATGTTTGCTTGTACCCTCCCCTTGATTTGTAGCAGTATTCAATCTCGTGCACAGCCGTGCTCGGAGCTCTTTTGTTCTCCTCCCTTCATTGACAATAAACTGTGCCTTTGGAACCTCAGAGCCGAAGAGCCTCCTCTCTCCCCTTCGTCTCTCCCTTGACGCACCGCCTTCCTGTAGAGCCTGAGCTCTAAGGTTCTGCCCTGACAGCCTCACCTGTCAGGGCGGTTCCCCACACTTGGCGTGGCCCTTTGGAGTCACAGAGTAGTGGTCAGAGCTAGCCGTGATTCTAAGGGGCCACGTCAGTCTTTATTTTAAATTTTATCAGTATTTTAATGTGCTCCAAGAGCAGTATCTGTGCTGTTTAAAATAGAAATAAATAAATCAAACTTAACAAATTGCTTTCTCCAGCTGTTTTACCTCTAAAGAGCTTTAGCTCATTACATTTTTGGAGAAGAGAAGCAGATAAAGAAATAAATAAGATATATTTATATTCATAATGTTGATTTTCACAAAATAAATAAGGGTTTGTTTTTTTTTTTACTTTAAAATAGTTGTCTTTATTATCACCAGATGGCCTTATTAAAACAAACAAACCACTATCATATGGATATATACATGCATATATATAATACACATATACATGCATGTGCGTATATGCAACCAAAAAACAAATTTCTTCCTTTCAAGTTATATCTTTATGTTGGGAATCCCATAAATAATCCTTCAGGTAAAAAAAATTACCCTCACTAATAACTCACAAGGAACAGGATTCTTTAATCCTTGCAATCTGTTGACATTGCCTGTGCACATTGTAACACTGAAGTATCAAAGTAAATGTGATTTTAAAGCCTTTAAATATGATGTTCAATTCAGTTGGAAATTTTGCATTATGGTACTAGTTATTAATTACTTATAATTTTCCGGAATTGCAGGTGAATCTATTAAAAGTTAGTTTGCATCTCCTTTGTAACAAATTAGGTTATTCAAATGAACAACAGGCCCTGATTACGGTGTGTTACATCAAATTAGTTGGTCATAAGCAGGCTTGTAAAGTCTGGAGAGGAAATATGTAAATCCTAATGTTAAAAAATATTACTGATCTGTATACCTTTATGTGGACAATGCATAATTTCACTGTAAATAAGGGTTTCTTTTAAAATATTGCATAAAACTTTAAGGTAATAAGGGCTCATATCTGCTGGGGCTTTTTTATATAAATCCCAGTTGTAGCAATATAAATGCAAAATATGTTTATGAAAAGAAAAAGAATCTAATAATTTTAATTATATCTCTCATTAGCTGCATTGACTAAAACAAAATATATAGTGTAAATTTTTTCATATATAGGATGTTAACCAGCATTTGTTCAAGTAAAGGAAGAAACAATTTATTTCACTGAGCCCTTGTATGATTGTTCATCCTAATAGTGGTAAGGGAGGGTGCCTTTATCCTGCAGTCCTGACCGCTGGATCTGTATTTTCCCCTTTAGTGTGTGTTAAAACTAGTTCCATATGTAATTTGTATTTCCCACTTCCACAGTTTATTTCTTTGAATCAGTCCACATCAAAGATACTTTTCTCTTACCTTAAATATGCAATTTACCCTCAAATAAAAAACAGCTTTTTATTACTGTATTCTATTCTGAGTGTGTGAAAAGCTTATAAAAACACCAAGTAACTGAAGAGAGGTAAGATCAGCTTTTGGACATAACAATGAATACTCAACAAATGAAAGGAAGATGACAAACAAAATTACGTAAAAGCTGCATCTTCACAGCTCTGAGGATATGGTAAATGCCTGATTTTCAGTTTCAAAAAAGAGACAAACATGTTCTGGTTTCTCTTCCTAGCTTCTTTGTATTGTGCTAATAATGGGGAGAAATGCCGCTAGTCTTGCAGACCTTGGTGCCTTATAATACACTACTTAGAGGAAAGCCTCACAAGGAACTTAGGATGTGTTATGGCAACAATTACTACTTCAGACACTTAGTATCCCACTGGGAGAAAGGACACACAGCTGGAACCATGTGATGTTCTGTAACAGAGTTTTGCTATGGTTTCTTACAGTTGTAAACAACTAAAAAAATTGAGAATCTAGCCTAAATTGGCCGAGTCTGGCTTGCCACAAAGATCCCCAAGAAGAGAAAGTGTGGTGCAAGTTAACTCTGTTGGCTAAGCTATATCTTTAGTGTAGGTGGCCCAGATCAAAACATGGAATCAAATATTGTGTGAATAATTTATGCATCGCATAATCTTACCTGAATACTGCAAGTTTCAGGTATCAGTTTTTTTAGAATTTAGTTTTCACTTATTTTGTTTTCCACTAAGAATATTGGTGATTTTCACCAATAAATCTTACCACCTACTTGTTGAGAATTTGACTTTAAATAATTATAAACACACACACAGAGAAATATAATACAAAGATCTATAGCTGGTTTTTAGGGTAATGATGTCACTACTTTAATATTTTGTTCTTTTACTGTTCTGGAGTTTACAAATGTTTCATTGGTGTACGTTTTATATGTTGGAAAAGTATTTTACCTTAACTTATCAATTAAAATTAACAAAATAGGATAAATTAAAGTACTTTGATGAAGATACTACCAAACCAGGAAAATAAAATTTAAAAAACATTAAAAACAGAAAGAAAAAGTGCCCCACTTTTTTTTGTTTGTTTGTTTGAAATAGTACTCAAATATAAATACTTTTCCTTCAATTTAAAAATTTCTTTATTAGAATTTTGAATTTTTAAGTCATAAATCTTAAAATTGGAAGTTGCATATTTTAATGACATTGTCTGTTCTGTAACATAGTATTCTGGGTGCAGGTGCCCAGTCTGTGGCAGTGAGGTCTGCAGGGGTCACTGTGCAGACACAACCAATCCCGCTGTCTCTGACAGATCCACCACGGGGCGTGTTTGATCCTCACAGACAGGCAGTGACGCCTCGGGAAAAGCATGTTTCAGAAAGGGAATAATGCTGCGCAGCAAAGAGTGGAATGAAGGCCAAATTTGTGAGAAAGAAACCTGCAGACAGAAAGGTCAGAGAAGAAGGAGGGAGAGGAGGTGGTCCAGGCACTGGAGCAGATTGACTCCCTGTAGTCCGTGGAGAAGGCGGTGGAGGCAGGCTGTTTCCCTGAAACCCATGGAGGAGATTATGGCAGAGCAAAGAAAAGGTGTCAGGAGGAAGGAGATCCAGACTCTTATGTATTGATTATTAAAAAAATCCTATTTTTATAAGTAGTAATTTCACCATTTTGCATCTTAGTATATACATTGTTCCATTTGTTTATTTCATCATTCACAGCAAAAGGTAATGATGTCACAGTCCCCAATCTATATTTGCTTAATCAGAGTCTTAGTGTTGTCCCTACATCCTCCCTCTCATAGCCTGAGAAGCATGACTGAAAATATGGTTTCCTAAAATATTGTTGGGTAGGATAGTGACATTAACAGGGGAAAACATTTTCTTTTGCCTTCTGCCTCCCTCTGTGACGAAAGTTGTACCAGTTGCTCAGACACATAAGCATGAGACTCCTGGCTTAACACTGCTCTGTGTGACTCCTTGCAGGTGCATCAGAGATGCAAGTATCAGAGTGGATCTCTTTTATTTAACTGGAACCAAAGTGCTACCTGTACTTCAAAACTTAACTAAAATCTTTTAGCAGAAGTTAGTGAAAAAATTGGAAAGACCCATAATGACATAAATGTGGAGCAAGAACTAAGCACATAAATGATGCTGTACTGCTCGTTTACAATAAGTGTCACAATATTGCAGGTGACAATTCTAGCAATGGCAAA
This sequence comes from Bombycilla garrulus, assembly GCA_013400315.1. Taxonomy (NCBI): domain Eukaryota; kingdom Metazoa; phylum Chordata; class Aves; order Passeriformes; family Bombycillidae; genus Bombycilla; species Bombycilla garrulus. Next base: position 127,550 of record VXBU01010693.1, on the reverse strand, counting down.
TACAGCTAGCTTACTTTAGCTTCCACCTTTTCCAAAACAATGTCATAATATTAAAGCAAGACAACCACACAATATTTAGTGTACACAGGGCATTATATACTGGTGTAGGTGTTATCTGTACTCTATGAAATGCTGAGTTTAGTTTTTCTACAGTTTTTGATTTTAGTTTTTAGTTAAATTGCAGGTTAGTAGTAAAGTTTGATCTCTCCTATGAAAATACCAGTTTCTTGATATTTCTGGCAAGCATGCATGATAAAATTTACCTTCATTTATATCATTTTACATTACATAAATAGTGAAAGAGTGGAAAAAATTTAATCTATGAAATCCAAACATCATAAATCATCTAAGAGTCTGTTTCAGCCTTTTTTTTTCTGGGATAGAGTGTAACTTGGGAAAATTCATGTAATGTGATTGTTAAAATTTAAATATGTGTCAATATTAATATATATCTCTTTAAAATAATTATGTGCAAACAAATGTAATAAACTGGCTACTGACACAAAATTACATATAGCAGATAGCAATTGTGTAATAGAAAAAGCATCACTGACCAATCTTTCTCAAATTTAATATTGGCTTGCTGGCTTTGGTCCCATGCTGTTCTTTACAAGCTGAAGAAATATGTTATCGTAACTGCAGTTATTTAGTAGCTGACTGAACAGACTAAAAGCTTTTTTTTTTGTCTCATTGAAGTTGAATAGAGTTTAATATTGAAAAATAATTCTTTTCAAGATCCTGCTTTATGCTAAAGATACATAGTATGATATATGCTTTTTCAATTATCACATGAAAACATATTGAGATTTTAAACTTTGATAACTCTACAGATAAACATCATATCACAGCAAAAACTAAAGTTCAGGTCAAACTGAGGAAAACTAAGGAAAGACAGAATGATAATCAGCCAGTTGCTTCTGAGCACAGAATCACAAGCAATGAATGCAGCACTAAAATTGAAGACAATTTGGAATGAGAAAGTCTGTATTCAATGCTTGTCTAATAGCAATGAATACAGATAAATAGAACTGTGTTACAGGAAGACAGTTTATTTTATCTTTTTACAAAAAACCTATATTGATTCCTGCATATTTCTTTGTTTACATGCTTTTCTAATTTCATGTCTCAGACATTAAGCAGGATCAATATAAGATTTGCAGAAAAAATTCAACTTAATTATTACTAAATACCTTACACTATGCAAAATTAAACAAAACAACACTGAGACTACAAATATCCATATTACCCTTAAAGGTACAAGACACAATTTTTAATTCCCTAAAGTAGTTCAAAGAGGTGTGATGTATTTGCCTGCCCTCAAAGGAGTGTGACAAAACATTTTTCATTTGATATTGAGATGCAAATTAAAAATATTCATTCTAGGCAGCTGTGAAAGCAACATTGTAAAGGATTTATTTGAGGAGCATAAATTTAGGAGCCCCAACCATTTTATCACACTAATTTCCCTTTTTTTTTTTTTTTTCCCCAGAACAAAGAGCTGAATGACTAATTTAGTGGGAAAACAGTTCAACAAACAAATTTTCTATCCCTCAAGCATTTTTTAGATCTAATCTCAACTGTATTTTGAAATGACTCATGTCAAGGCCATTGAGATTTCTATTCTTAGAACAATAATTTGTTCTTGCATAGTATTACTATGAACTGTTTTGTAGTCTGTGAGCTACAGAGGCAATAATAAAGAAACATTCACATGGCCCATTTACTGGATAAGGTTGCATAAATTCAATCTGATTATGTATAAGTGGTTATTAGGATAGTATCTCAAACAAGAGTCATGAAAGAGCTATAAATCCTCAAGCTGTCTAATACAGAGTCATTTTACAGGATCTGTAGGTTTATGAGTATTGGATGCTTGGTTGATTTATGGACTACGATTTCTGGACAACAAGACACAGTATTTTTACTGGCAAGATTCAAACTGTAGAGTTAAGTGCCAAACAAGGCTGTACTTTTACATCAGAGATATTGAAAGCAAATGGGAGAAATAGTTAGTGATAACAGCAAAATCCTTTGGGACTTGAGAGAATGGAATTGTTAAGTCTCAGCAGATTTCATGAGGTATTATGAAGTCCTGAAGAATGCAGTAATTTATCAGCATAAATCTTTGAGTTTGTATAGATCCTTGGGCTATAGCACAGAGAAATGACAGAAAAACTACTAATATTCAGGGGAAAATTTTAAAGCTTGTTGTTTATGTCATTAAGACACATAGGCCTGAATTCTTTAAAATTTGCTTGTTCATTAATTCATTCCTTTTCAAGATTTCTCATCCCTACTGTGATCAAGGCTAACCATGATCAGAGAGAACTTCTAGTGGGGCAGAAAGAAATCCTACGGTGCCAAAAAGGCTTTGACAAAGATCCTATTACTGAGAGTATCCCAGGGTGCAAAAAGAAACAGGAGATCACGTTTAGAACATTGCACCCTTAAAATACTGTTTAGACCTTATTGATTGATTAAGGGTGACACATTTTCTTGATACTTTCAAATTTTTCCTTTTATGCTACCCATGCAATGAGAATTGCAGACAAATGCTTGTGTCTTTAATTTTCCTACTTTAATTTGTGAAGTTTGGTCATTTTTGGTGGAAAACTTAAAAGCAGTTTTGCCACTGGAATAATTTAATTACATAGAATCAAATATTTATTTCAGTTCTGTATAGACATTTCTGCTTTTTATATCTCTTATGAAAATAAACTTTGCTTAATAAACACTTTTTTTTTTCCCAGATAGAGATAAACCTTCGGATGCAAACCTGAAACTTGGTATAAGATGAGCAAAAGCAACTACTTTTGGCATAGAGAAAATAGAACCTAAAATAAATTTGAATAGAACCTACCCACAAAATAAAGTTCAAGACTGCCAAAATGTCTTGAGACATGAAAAGAGGAAGATACCTTTATTTTTGTCGGGTTGATATTTTTTCTTTCAAATTTAAATTTAGGCTAAGGGTGCTGTGCTCAACAATTTCTTTATGTCTTGATGGCTCTGGTGTTTGGAGGGGTTTACATCTGCTCACTCTTTGAATCTCCACTGAACTTCAGTAGTTGCATTCATTAAGATTTAAAATGAGACAGGATAATTTGAGTATGTATTAAAAAAAAAGTAACTTAAGAGCCCTGAAAATAACTGTTTACATTACTGTTTCTTAAAGAAAGTTGAAAATATCTCTTGAAGGTGAATATCTCTTCATCATCAATACAATTCAAGAAACTACTTTTTTTTCCTTAATATTTCCAGTAAAGAAATATCTCTTAATCTACATGAAGTGCTTCACAATCAAGGTCCAGTAAATGAAGTGGAATTTCATTGTTTCTTATTAGAGCATTTTTATCTTGAAAAAATGGATTGTCTGAAGAAAATTATATTTATCCTTTTAAGTTCAGACTGCTAGCAGATTGCTCAGTTTCCTGACATCCTGCCCCTTGCCCGCTACCAGCAGTGTAGGCAGGAATCCTCCCACGTTATTCACACAAGGTGTGGTTCTGTACAATGATTGTACCGCTGTGTGAACAAAATATGTCATCACCCACATTCAGAAGGCTTTAGGACTATTAGCTGGTGCTGCCACACAACCCACACACTAAATGCCATGGGAGACATGACATCACTTATCATCCTGCTTTTGCTGTCAGTGGTTGGGTGAGTCACCCTGTGGATGTGCTGTTCCTAATCTTTCTTACTGTGTTGATAAAGGTTTACGTTATGATGTTATGTCATATCCCATTTCTGTTCAGACTATGTGGAATGAATGAACATCAGCCATTCATAGGGGAAGGGGTGTTCACAACAGAGAGATATGCCTAGACTGTCTGCCTGGCTGTAAGCCAGCTACCTTGCTGGTATAGAAGCTGGAGAGACAAGCTCAGGAAAAAAAAATAAAAAAAAATAAA
>VXBU01010693.1:76635-123627 GCA_013400315.1 Bombycilla garrulus | reverse complement strand
AAAAAAAAAAAAAAAAAAAAAAAAAAAAAAAAAAAAAAAAAAAAAAAGATTTAATAGATGGAAAGTGAAGGCAGACAAATTCAACTGGAAATAAGTGGGAAAAACAAGAAAACAAGGACAATAAATCACTGTAACTGTTTGCAACCACTTGGGAATTTCCAAGGAGAAAATACTGTGGGATTTTTTTCAAGCAAGGTAGTCTTTTGTATTTATACAGTATGTTTGCTTAAAAAAAAAAAAAGAAAAGAAAAGAAAATGCTCCCATTTTGGCAGGAGCAGATATTTACAGTGGGGTATTCTATAATATAACAGAATAATTACTACAGCTCAGTGCTGGGTTTTTTGTTTCCTTTTTTTTCCTTTTGTACTGAAAGGTAAAGGACAGGATGGACAGAGAATATCAGAGATGGGAACAGTAGTATCATAATAACGGAGCCAATCCAGATTAAAATACTGAGGGTGGACTGAGCTGTTCGAGAACCCAACTGGGCCACAAACGTTTGCTTTAATTATTTAGGTATATCTTGCTTACTGTACTGAGGAGGTCTCTACTGAATTCCTGTAACTGATCTCCTGAAATCAGCTCCAGCACTAAGACTTCACAATTGTAACATTGCTGTTCCTCCTCCTGGTTAACTCTTGTCTCAAGGTGCATTGCTCTGCACCAATGCCAAAGAAATTGTACAATAATACTGATTTTTAGAACCATTTTATCAGTTTCATGCTGCATTGAAATAATTCTAAATATCATTCAGTCAAAGTCATAATCGATCCTTAACTGTCTTTTTCTCCTTCTCCAAAGTAATTTTTGGACATCCCTGCTTGAGTACACAAAAGTTAGTGACTGGTCAGGAGAATAACCTCTTTATTTCAATTGCATTCAGAATTTCAACTTTTTGGCTTTTATTACGTATTAATGAAAGCATTCAAGAGGTGCAAATCATGGTGCTCTTTTTTAAACAAACTCCTTCAGATCATCTGTGTGCCTGGTCAACTACTTAGATAGCAACAGCCAAGATATTAATCTGAAATTCTAAATACTTCTACACATGGTAACCAAATATCAGAAAAAAAAAGTCCTATATTCATGCTTGTGGTCACTAAGGTCATAATTAGGGCAGAAGAGACCTTCTTCCTTTGACCATAGTGATTTAATATAGCTTGTAGTAATTTCCTCCTACCAAATCACTTGGCATATTTCAGTAAGTTATACTTGTATCAAAAACATGGTTTTATTAATTGAATATGCTTGCCTGGAATTACCCTCAGAGAATAAAGAAGAAAGAGACACATAAGGAAAATCCTGGTTTGCTGCAATTTTCTTTCTGGAGATTTTGAATTTTAGCCATTTTAAGCTTAACATCTCCTTCAAGACCACAAGGTTTTATGTCATTCTGTATATTCTAGAGGATTTTTGCTCCAAAATCTAAATTTTAAGGTATGAACACTAATTTATCTTTACAGAGCTTTAAAAAAACAAAAAAGAAACATATCTTGCTTGTCTTTAATATTTTTTGTCTGTAATAATGTAAAATTGTCTTTTTATTTGTTTAGAATCTGTTGTGAAAATGCGATAATGCATCACATCTCTTAAAAAAAAGACTGAAACAAAGCTATACCCTATTAAATTTCCCTTTTAATTTGAGCATTTGTTTTAAACTACTGTTTTTGACTTCATATTATTGAAAGATGTGCTCTTTCTTTACTTTAGGATCAATGGTCACAGCTCATACTGATCTCTGTAAAAACTGAGCACATGGATACAGGGAGATACCTAGAAAGAAGCCAATATGATTTTCCATTATAATTAAAAGATTATCAATAGATTACAATAGTTATAAAAATCTCAAGACCCTTAAAGAATGGATATAGAGGCCTAAATCTCACAAGGAACTAATTCACAAACCATAATGATCCAGTCCATTCCTGCAGTAATCACTAAAACTCATTAATATTAAGACCACCCTAAAGCTGGAAAAGCAGCTCTGGGTGCAGATATGCAGTGCTACCACTTCCTCTTGCAATAACTAGGACAACAGCTGTTGATGCAGATATTCAGTCTGTAACCTATCTACTGCCCAAAAGAAGGGAAAAAGGAGGTGGTGAAGATGGGCATGGATATAAGTTATCCTTAAAGTTGGATTAAAACTCACAGTGCTTTTAATAAGAAATACAATAGAAACTATGAGTGAACTCAGACTTTATTGTTCCTAAGAAGCCAGATGACTGCCCGTTCAATACTGTTTCTAAGCTCACAAGAAGATCCATAAAATAAATAGGGAACTACCTGAACTTCCTTCAAGAACTCAGAATAACTTGGATTTTTACAGCAAATGCCATTGTGTCCCTGTGATCTAAAAACATATCAGTATGGATTAAATTGAGTTCATTTTCCTAAACTGAACATATATATATACTGTAGCTAGGACCCTAAAACGTAATGCACACAGGACCTGTAAACCTGTTAAGACTTCTCAATCACAAAACATCACATGGCAAAAAAAACAGTTAAATAACGTGGTTAATTAATAAGTTAACATGTACTGAAGTTTTGGTCATTGTATACTGTAAAATTACATTCTTAGAAATTAAAAAAGGATTAAAATAAAAGTTTATGTGGAAAGGTATATTAATTTTCTAGATCAAATCAGTAACTCCTATTGTTGTTGATGTGCTGCTGTAAATTGAATGAAATATCTGATCCATGAACTATAAAAATGAAGCTGCAGAAGGAGTTAATTTGTGCCAAAGTTTTCAAGAGTGACTAGTATCCTTCAGTGACAGGTATTGTTAGGGTAAAACAAAAGGATAACATTTAAATACCCATTGAACCAGAGAATAAAAATCTATAGCTGACATGAATCAATAGAATGTGGCATTATCTTTTACCAAGTCCACATCATCACATCAAAAACACCTGGTGAAAATGACACTTGGTTCTCTTATTTCTTGTCACTCACAGCAAGCATCAAATTTCAACAGCAAAAACTCTATATAGTTATTTCTGCCTTTTATGAGAATGTAGATTTTTTCTGTTTCTAACTCCTATCTGCAGTTCTGGGGTTCAGATGGCTGTGACCAAGAGTCAGGGAAGGAAATGTCAGACTGCTAAATCTGCTCAAGAAAATATCTGACACTTTGATTGGATGTCAGCAGAGACATCTTGCATAGCAGAAGGATGCTATCAGTAGATCAGCCACACAGAAAGAATGTAATGAATCCAGTTACTGAGGATTCTAACTTTAGTGCTTTACTTAGAAGAGACTCTGTCCTCACATTTTAGCTCGGCCTGCTACAAGCATGATTTTTTTCAACTGGAATTTTAGTGTTAACTCCACATACATTTCTAAAATCATATAATCTTCTGTTAAAGAGTACGTGGATTGTAAATGGCAACAAGAACTGAAAAAAGCAAAAATTAAAAAAATTGTAGTTCATGTGTTATGCTACATATTCTGTGCAGCAATAACTCTCCATTGTTATAGGGAACTGCCTAATATTTTGTGTCCCTGGCCATAGAATGTCTCAATTTTTAGTAATTCTTCTCCTGTGATGTATTGTTCACAGCAAGTTCACAGTCCATTGTATCTGATGGCTGATTTTTCTGCATTTAAAAAAATTATCCCATACAATTTTATTGAAACATAGAATCTGTGTGATTTGAGTCAGATACTGAGACTAATTCAAGTTAATATCATGGCACTGCATCATATTAGTATAATTAGAAACAATCCCTACATTTACAGTTGGATTGCATTTGTTGTATTTTCTATATTTCAGAAAAAAAATCAAAATAATGCTTTTGAAATATGCTTCTAGTCATGCATCTATCCAAGAAAACCCCCAACATTTCACGAGTATCCTCAGACAGGATGTGCAGATTCAAACTATTTCTGTTTTGTGATATTCTCTCACTCTAGCTTCCCTTCACACTACTATTTAACTTGCCTAGAGGTTTCTTCATTGTATCAGTCGCTGTATGAAAAATTATTTCATTCTTCATGCTCTAATTTTGCAAGATTTTTGTTTGCGAGAGCATTCGCAAGTGTGCTGGCTTTTTGTGAGAGAGCTAATTATGTTCCTAAGAGTTTAAATATATATGTCCGGTTTTTATCTTTTTTTTTAATGACAATTCTCAAACCCTCAGACTACTGAAGGACACATGGCCACAAGCATTTGCACCAAATGTTAGTCTACTAGACAAATTTTAAAAAGCTATAATGCATTTTTAGTTTGTGCATGTGAATACAAAATAAGCTACTCATCTAATTGTTCCCATGAATAGTCTACTTCTGGCTGTCACTAGCTACCAAGCTGTCTCTGCTTGTGACTCTGGTTACTAATACTGTAATGATAATGTAAAGGTACTGTCGTTGCAATGTAGGTCTGTGATTCCAAAGCAGTAAAAAACTGAAACAACAATCATCTGCACCTAATTGGTCCACTTGCTGTAACCATGTAGGTGTTTCTGCAAAGTGTATTCTTATGCCATTATAGACCCTATGCCTGGAACACTAGACATCCAACATTATTTCCCAAAGCACAAATCCAAGATCGTGGGACAGTAATTTTTTTTTTGTTCTTGTTGTTTAATAGGAGATTTAATGTTGAACATAAGTCTGCAGCTGTAAAATCACATCTTCAATGATACTGGGTTCCAATTTCAGAAGTAATTTTAAACTATACATGCAAATTTTAATGCCCACTTATTTATATATGTGAGTTTTACCATCACTGAGAGTCTTAGCTCTTCTGTAAAACTCTCAAGCAATTCACATCTATATTCAGTGCAACACTGGGTATTAGGCACATTAAAATGTAAGCTGAAACAGCCTTAACACATGGTGACCAACTTAATGGTGATCTGTTGCATGACTAAGAGATTTTGGATTTTCATTCCAAGGCTGCTCAAAGAGTTACAGACCCATGTTATATCTTCCACTTATTCTCCTTGTGCATGGTCACTCTACAGTGGGACTTCTCTCAGATTACTTATGGCTCCAAGAGAAAACAAAGTACAATACCCATTTTAAAACCTTTATTGGCTACATTTGCCTACTGTTCAGAATTTAGTGGACAGTTACACTTTCCAGTGATTTAATGGGATAAATGAAAGCAATGAGTCTATATTTTCATGGAACGGCCATACTGTGGAAGACTGTGATTGTTCCAATTCAGCATTTTTTTAAAAAAGACACCTTTCTTCTTGAGAAAAAAATCCCAGTTTTTCCTTCATTAAGTGAAGGCTGTTCCACAGCTTCACAATTAATCATACAGAGCATCAAGTAACAAGTTTGAATAATTGCTTTAACAGAGATGACTGAAAAATATACTGAACTTAAACCCACACATTTAAATCTTAAGAAATTCTAACAAACTAAGCAAAGTTTACACAAATAATTTTATGAGTACATTTTCATAGAAAAATGAGCTGTTGATGCTCCATAGCATACATAGAAGTGTTATTCAGGCCCCAAAGTAATCACGTGAATCACATTGTTCCTTTCTGATTCTATTTGCCTGACCTGGCTTTTGAAAACAGGAGGCATTCCATAACTCAGCTTGATGAGTGACTTTGATTTTCACTAGAAGAGGATGGACTCAGCAGGGAAGCAGCACTTGAAGAAAGAACTTGCCAGGAGATAAGCAAGACCCAAGGAACTGTCAGTCAGGACAGTGTTCTATATTGCTCTGTGCAAGCAAAAACCTTCTTTATGTTATATATTCTAAGTGAAATCTGTAAGTCAAAGTTCTTTATGAATGAGAAAGCAGGAAAGAGAGATAAAAAGTTTTAGATTCTTTATTGGATGAGAGCCTTTATATGCTTGATGATTATTTTAAAACAAAGCAAAAATATGTTACACAACGTGAATAGTAAACACATCAGAAGTTGTTGGCTACAATTTTTTATAGACTGAGTCAAATTCTCTATTTCACAAAATATTACCAACCAATAACGTTACCAATAATACATAAATTTAAAAATAAAAAGTCTTCTAATACCAGTTTAGGAACAGTTGCTTTTATATCATTATACTGTAACAAAGAAATACTTTTATCAATTAGACCATAAACCAGATTTTTATGAAATTATACACAATAGGAAATTAGACTCTTCCACTATTCTGTGTAGTTTATTTCATTTCATTACATTGAGTTTTATGCTATGTTAAAAGTTGATGCCAGTATTTCTGCTTTCACTCTCTGAGTTTATTGAAAGCCTTAGGACACATAATGTAGTTAAAAGCACTTGTGAGGGAAGAGTAGATTCAACTTTTTTTCAGTGTGAGAAATGAAAAACATATAAAGAAGGGGTTTTTTTGATAACCAAATATTGAAAACACAGCAGTAGGAGATTACAAATACTCATATGATACTACCTTCTCACAAGTGATCAATGGATCTCATGTAGAAAATTCTTATTTTGTGAAGTGTTGTCCTGATCAGTATTAAAGCCCAGCAGTTTAAGAATAAGGGATGAAAATAAGAATAAGAATTAAAATCTTGTTTCAGTTTCTAAGTAAACAGGTTTTTATCCCTCATGACTACAGAGAAATGCATAAAAAAATTAACCCAAAGATACCCAAGGGACTGAAAACACAGAAGTCAAAACTATCTTTTCCATAAAAATATTACAAGTTTTTTGGCCCTGAGTCATGCATTTTTAGCATTTTGGTCTCAGCAATATATTTGACTCTGACTAACTGAAGGTAGTGGTCCAGACTCTGAACATGGACAATTAGGGTGAAAATTAAAATGAAGTGATAGAATCCATTATTGTGAGGTAATAAAGGAGTGAGAATAGCAAAACCATGACAGTGGATTTCAAAAATGAAACAGTTCATCACACTCGGGAAACAGGTTGATATGGTAGTATGGGAAGGATTTTCAAGCAAAAATAAAAATAAGAAATGGAACTGCATGGCAACTGGTAATTTCCAGGATATAGAAAATCAAGAATGAATGTGGAAGAAAGGCAGCTGTATATGAATAAGCACATCTATATACACATAGCAGCATGAAAAATATTTGATTTAACAGAAAGAAATCATACCTTTTAAAGTGTAAACAAAAGCTTATAAATTAGTATAAGATAAAAAAGAGAATAGGAATTTAGAGGGTAAAGATATCATATATGCAAAGGGGAAAAACCCCAAATTTTAACCCAGCAATTATCAGCTTAAAAAATAAATTCATTTCTCAATACTTGTCAAAAAAGTATATTGTGACTAGTGGGAAAAACAAGTAGAAAAGAATGTAAAGGTCACTTTCTTTTCAATAGCATTCTTGAAAAAAGGGTTTGACTGTGATGAAATGTTTAACAAGTAAAAGAGGGGCCTGAATGAAGAAATATTAAAGATTATGTCGATAAAGGTATTTGAGATAGCATGTTCTGATGAAATTTGCTATATTTAAAGAAGGCACTCAAAACCATTTCTGAGTCATTGACAAATATTATGGAAAATCTACAAAGGAAGAATGAAATCTCGAGAGACAGTAAAACAGCAAATACTGTATCTGTGTTTTAAAAAGATGAAGTGAATATGGGGGATTTACTGCTGGATATTACAGCCATTTTGGTATCTGAAAAGATGCTAGGACAGATTATTAAACAATCCATTCATAAACACCAGGAGGATAATAAGATTGTAAGGAACAGCTTACAGATTTATCAAGATCAAATAATGTCAAACAAATCTAATTTCCTCTTTGCTCTAGATAACTGACCAAGGAAGCAGAAGAGAGGCTGAAGATTTTTTTTTTTTTTTTTTTTTTTTTTTNTTTTTTTTTTTTTTTACTTTGCAAAAGCATATAGCCACATGAAATCTCATAAGCAAATTACAGAGAAATAGTATAAAGTAAACAAATATGACTCTGGCACTTATAGTGATGAAAACATTTTTTCAAAGGGTATGCATCACTTTCTGATTGCTAGTCTCAGTGGACTACTCAGATGTGACCCATGTGAATAGTGTTAAAGAAATATATGTGTTCACAATTATGTTCAGAATATATACTGGTAACTCACAGAGATGTTTAAATGGGAATTCAGTAAAATTTTAAAGATTTCTATACCTTCTAAAAAATATTCTAAATTAATTAAAAATGTTTTAAAATACACTGATGATTTTTTCCATCGTGTTGAATAAGGATGATAAGGTTAATTAAAAAAAACAGCCATCAGATATATGCGACAGGCATATATCAAGAAAGGCTATTAAAGGAATTACCAGAAACCTATATTCTAGACTGTTTTAGGTCTTTCACTCTTGTGTCAGAGAGAGTGGATTGATTCCTTCTTTGTGTTGGGATGACATTATAGCAAACAAGTGAAACAGTTTTCCATTGTATTTTGGAGTTTCTTCCCCCAAAAAAAAGATAATTGGTTGTATCTAAGAAGCTTTATGGTTTAAGTGTAGACAAATTCTAGTGAATTTGATAACTCATTTTTTATTGATAGCATTTTTATTAAAACTATGATTAGCTATTTGTTCTAGAACAAATAAAATATATCGAATGTTAGTAGATATTTGATTACTGAGATTACGTCTGTTAGAGCATGGTGCTAAAATCATCCCAGACTGCAGGTTCAATCCCTGTACAGACCATTCACTTAAGCTTTGGACTTGATGCCCTTTGTGGGTTCCTTCCATGGGACCTCTGCTTGGTCTGACGGATATTTCTGTCATTTTCCCACTAACAGGGTCAACCAGTAGCAAAGTTGTGTTCCCCAGAAATAGGCACAGCCACAAGCAGATCCACACAGGACACGGACACAGCTGGTCATATAATCCGCATCAGACAAGGCTGTGCCCTCAGAAACCCCCACACTCAAGACTCACACCAGACACATGCACACACAGCCACATTCCCTAATCTTTTTGGGCTGGCAGAGGAAAAAAATCACTGGTACAGCACACACACCTCACTCACCAGGGTCACAAACACACCCATGCACATGCACGCACACGCACCCATACCCACACCCACATATTAATGGATTTCCAGCATGGCTCCTCTGCCCACCTGACACCTCTACCCAGCCACCTTTACCTGCCCCACAGGTCCCTAACAGCCAGCTGCTCCAGCCATGTTCTCACTGGTTACACACAGCACTAACCCTACAGGTACACTATTCTTGTCAGTCCTCCCAAAATAAAATTTCCACCCACCTGATACCCTTGCCCAAACCCAGAACTTCCTACTTCTCACATGGGCTTGCTTGCGGTTTGCCAGTGAATCCACAAACAGACCCCACGCACACTTGGCTGCATGTGGTTTACAACTGGCTCGAGAAGGTAAGGGTAAACCAAGTTCTTATTAATAGATCCTGTGGGGCACATTAGAATAAACGGCTCTGAATAATTGATGTTTGTAAATATATATATGCATATGTAGGGTTGGTTTTGGAACAATTTGGTTGGAATAGAAAGCATTTTGGTTGTTGTTATCTATAGCAATATAAAAGTACCAAAAATGACACTTAAGAAAATTAAAGAAAAAATAAAAGTAGAATGATATAGAGTCTCTACCCATTGGATGCAGAAATTATACTTGATTATTGCAATTTTTACATCCCGTGATCTAAGTGAAGGTCATATTCCTGTTAAAATGATCTTGATCTGTCAGAGAAAATCCAGGAAATTCTAAGATTTCATGAGTTATATTCACTCAGGTGGGAATGACTAATCTCCCCTGCGGCAAGGAGTTTTGCACTGGATGATGTATTATGGTGAGTAAAGAGTCCAAGCGGTTCCAGCTGCCTATTAAGTCAGTGCAGCTGAGTCCATTATGGCCCACCTGGGCCATCAGTGGCAATGGATACCTTCAGGCCACTTGCGAATGTCCCAGTACTTCCCAGGGAAGTTATCACAGCTGAATTTACTTAACTAAGGACAAAGCGACAGTACCCCACCTACCTTGCAGGGTTTGCCTCTTTATTTCATTTAACACCAGGTGTTAGCCTGAGGTGTCAGATATGCTCTCCATCTGCACCTGGAAACTTACTTTGCACTTTGGCAGTTTTTCCCTGATTGTTTGGAGCCACCAGCATTCTACTCTCTCTCTTCCAGTATCACTTGTGGATATATTCTTCTCCCTAGGCCTGGGGTTCCCATCACAATCGGAATTCCATTTAGTAGGCATATTTGGGGAGGAGTAGGCTTCAGTGGTCACAGATGAGCAACAGCTTCTTTGCAGTTTTCTTTAGTTGACAAAGGTTCTCCGATGATTTTAGCAATGTTTAAGCCATCAACAGTTTTAGTCTCTCTCAGGAAGGTACAGACACTTGTATCTAGCAGGTACGCTGTGGATATGTTCCATGGTCATTTTCCAGCCACAGGCAGGGAGACCTTTCCATTTGCCTTACTTACCTCAGTAGCTGGCACTGAGTCCTTGCAGTACCTATCACACATGGGATAGACAGTAGTCTTATGCAGAGAGGTCATTAAAACAAGATTTAATGTCATATAAGAAAACAACAGATTGTGATGATCAGAGAAGCACACAGACTACCTGTTTTTTGTGCCCCTTTTTGTCTATTCTCCTTTTCTCTCAGGTCCCCATTCTGAGCATATTGACCTATCTGCCTGTAGTTCAATCAACATACCTCTGAACTCCCCAAATACCCAGGATCCTCACATTTGCATCCTTACCATCTGCAAAGAGCAGGTTGCCCCGCTTTGAAGTGGTGCCTGTAATTTCTTGGTAGCCCATTATTTGACCTGCAAGATTGTTTATTTTAATTGTCTCCATTATTTTTGAGGTCTGTCTCCTCCTTTTCTTTACCATTCTGCTTCATAAAGTTCTTTGTCCTTGTTTTGGCTGGGATAGGCATAATTTTCTTCTAAGTAGCTGGTACAGTACCATGGTTTGGATTCAGAATAGTGTGTTGAGTCTGGCTGAGACAGAGCTCATTTTTACACAGCAGCTCTCACAGTGCTGTGCCTTGCATTGGTAGCTGGAAAGGTGCTGGATAACATAGCAGTGCTTTGGCCACTGCTGAGCAGTGCTGGAACAGCATCAGTGCCTTCTCTCCAATATTCTCCCCACATCAAGGGGCCAAGAGTAGGGAAGATACTGGGAGGGGACAAAACTAGGCCACATGACCTAAATTAATCCAAAGGGGTATTCCTTATCATATGACCCCAGCTATAAAAGCTGACTGGTGCTTCCACAGCAGAAATTTTCACAACCTCAGAAAATTTGGCTGTTAGAGTGGAAGACAGAAACACACATTGGCAAAAATGTGTTAACGTATTACTTTTAATTTTAGTTATTTTTTTCTGTCTTATTTATTTAAGGTTGTTCCCCTACTACAAGCCTACTTTCATGCATCATGTACATGATCAACACAAGAGACAGCAGCGTAGTCCATGTCTTCTCTGATTAGCTGATCACTTGTTACCAGTGCTTGGTGAAAAGAAAACCTGAGCCTATTTGTAAATTGATACAGATATTAAGACATAAGATACACCTTTCTTGCATCTAAGGCATTATTTTCTTTAGAGATGAAGAAGAGTTTAATATATTGCTCAGCGTGAAGCTCTTTCCCTCCCTTAGAGAAAGAACCTTGCATAAGGAAGCTGGTAACTGGATTTAAGATTCCTTGACTCTATGTAGAAACCTTTGCTCTACATCTAGTCCATTTTTATGTGCATAAACTATTGGGGAAGATATCATCAGGTGTTAGCCACTTATTTTGCACCAGAAGCACAAAGAAGAAGCAATGAGATTCATCCCTCACAGACACATCCTCAGCCCTAATTGAACTGATCCACTCAAAATTATGTACATTACTAGATTTATGAAAATATTTGGTATTTTAGAATGTCCATTCTAAAGATGTTTCTCAGTTAATAAGGCAATAATAAAAAAACAAGAGCACTTCTTAGCATAAATAACTAAACCAATTCAGAGAAAATTTTTATCTCCCAGTTAATTGAACTTCTATTTAGTTGTTGAGGTGTTTTTTTTTTTCCTGAAACATCTTACACACACTTAATTTTTGTTTCTTTTTTTCCCCATAAAAATAATTTCAAATAAATTTTATGCATTAAACTCTGATAACAAAAAATCTCAAGCCTTATCATGGGTTATGATTTTTTAGGCTTTTTTTCCTCCTCATTCATCTTTCTGTGCCACAATCTATTTTGAGAACAAGGGAAAAGGTCATTTTCTACCTATACCCATCCATTTGGCGCCTTTGTGGGTATGAAAGAATAGCTCTTAAGTTTAATGGCAACTCATGTAGAGCTGTGTTCAAGTGCCTTCTTCAGACTAATTTTTCTTAGACATTCTAATGCTTTAGTTTTGAATTGACTGGGTTAAAAATAACTTTTCATGCTTTGGGGTAAAAGTGGGAAATATCAGTTAGTACCCATTGAGATTAGGTGAGGTAAAAGAAGAGTTGCCATGTTTTGAACGAAGTGAGACATAATAACTACCTTAAGCCTTTCTAGAGCTTGAATGAGTAAGGTATTTTTTTCCGTATAGAATATATTTCTGCATGATTTGTTAACACTGGATATAAGTTTTAAAATTATGAAGACTTCCTTGTCATTTATACTTTAAGAATATAGTTGCCTTCAAATTTTTAGCTTAACAGAGAATGAAAGAGTGTGAAAATCTGTTAGTATCTGGTGATCTCTTGTGACAAGTATCTACTGACCATTTCTTTAAAAGGAACATTGAAAAGTCTACCTTGGTGCTGCTTCCTGCTAATGAAAATGATGGTCTCAAAAAGTTATTTACTGAAATTCTGTAAAAGTCATCACATTAGCCAGCATCTAAAGAAGGTATAAAGAAGACCTAAAGGAAATGGAAAATCACAGCCAGAATTAAGCTACAATTTAATCTTGAAACTAGTTTTGTAATACAATGTCCTAAAGTTTGAGCATTTGAACTAGAGGCAAAATTTAGGGTTGGCTTTTTTTTTTTTTTTCTAAATTAAATAAAAATAACACAGAAGAAACAACAGCAAGGACTTCAAAGACTGAGAAGCAGAACTCACACTGGTCTTGCAACAAAACTGTACAGATTAAGTCCTGGATGCAACTGATTTGCAAACTACTAAGCATTCCAGCATCTTTAACAAACTCTCAAAAATTATTGAAAAGGAATAATGAGTACCAACTGACGGAACTGAAAATATTAAGAAAAGAGATGCTCAAGGACTATGAATATTAAATATAGGAAAGGAGTCAGGAACACACAGTATAGGGAGAAGGATTAGGTGGGCTTATCTTTCAGGTTATCCACTAATATAAAAAGGTGCCTGAATTTCTTTCCCACTATCTCATCTGGAAATTCTATTCCCCTATAGGTGAATACATAGCAATTTGAAAGCTAGGAGCACAAAATTAGGATTACTTAGATTTACATAACAACTAGTCTGAATTCACAAGTGGCTCAGAGTAGCTGACTGGAAGTGTGAGATATTAAAATTGGGAAGTGGAATTGGAAGTTTTAGGGAGACCATGTAAGCAGAATGCCATTTAGACCAAAAATTCAAGGTATTTAATATAGGAAGTATACAGCCTTCTGATAAGCAGTTTCCACAAAAGCCATCACACAGAAAGCTACAGCTTCTCTATGAGGTTTTTACTTCTAAAAATAAATGACATGTCTGGAAATAAAAAGGTGAGCTGGATTTTGTGGCGGGGAGAACCATGTCTGTAGTGGGATATAAGAAAAGGAACAGTAAATTGTAAATTCATGCTGTTGCTCCCAAGAGTTCTTAGAGTTACTATAATTACTGCATAATATGTCAATCATGAAACCGTATTTACCCTTGCTGCTACTAACTATAATAACATCTATTGCTAATTAACATACGTATATTACATCTAATCACAATAGCCCCAAAGCTATATCATAAAAAGACCACAAAAGGAAAAAGAAGCTCTTTCATAGTGTAGAAAGGGATGGATATGTATGAGGCTTAATACCAGTAAAGAGAAAAACAGCTAAAACAAATAAAATGCTTAATTATAAAAGTGGATTTTTAAATCAGAGTAACCTGTCTTGTGCTGTGCTTGGGAAAACTACAAGTCCTGAAACCTAGGAAATCCCAGGTTCCTAGTCCACAAACTATTTTTTGTTTATTTTCCCTGAATTTAATGACAATCTCTAGGCATGCACTTCTTCAGTCTTTCTGTGTATTTCAAGTGTCATCTCTTTGAATGCTGAACAGCTCTGAAGGGTTATAATTTTGCTACATTCTGCTTTACCATGCAGTAGTAACACTCTTAATCATGATTAAATAACCAGTCTTCATTCGTATAATATGTATTTCCTGCCAGTTCCCACGTCAAGAAGACCCCTACACTCTCCACAAAAGCTGTGCAGCACAGAACTGGCTTGAAAGGTATGTGATATTAATATATATATGTACCTTCATCTATCTCTGCACACATAGGGAAAAGGTTCTTTCCTTCTAGAAGAACCTGTTTCTGACTTCTTAATCACTTTGCCACAGTCTCAGCTCTGGCAAACTGAGGTAGTGGATCCATCCACTTCCCTGTATTTTTCACCCTATATTGTTAGATAGTTGGTGTACTTGTAGGAAAGTTCCATTATCTATTGCAGGAACAGGCGATGGAAGAAAAAAGGAAAAAACATATCTCTTTCCCTAATCTGCCATTAACCTCAGTATATCTACTACTTCTGTGAACTCATGTTTTTTTGAGTAACAGATAAAATAGTTTGGTAGAGATTATTTGTTTGTTTGTTTTTTGCGGTTTTGTTGTGTTTTGTTTGTTTGTTTGTTTGTTTTTTGCTTTTGAACTATTCATTTGATCATTTCAGTGTAATGAATGGGCCAGCTGACTGTAGTCTTGGCCGACTTGATCACATATGAAATGTATAGCATTCCCAATTATATCAATTGATAGTTGAATAATAATCTGAATTGGATAAAATTATATCATCTTTCTGCCTGAGGCATATAAATGATCCTGCAATGGTGTGCATACATTACAATAAAATTAATTTTTATTCTGGGAAAGAATCAAATAGATAATGGGAGCGGTGAACATATTAATCAACTTCAAGCAATAATTCACAGTTCAAGCGTTGAAGAGGGGGAAAATTTTTTTGTAGGTGCAAATACTAAGAAGTGGAACCCTCATTAGCATTGCCTAATCTTTTTAGTTTGAATTATATCATTTATCTGAACTGCATAATTTAAAGGTCAGGCAAATCTTCAATTTGTCAAGTAAGAATCTAGACCTTGACTTTCAGAACTTCAAGTAGCCAAAAATCCATTTTGGACAGCAGCCAGAAGTCTTGTCAGAAGGAAGGCTTTGATTTACAGATGATGAAAACTTTTCTGTCTCAAATGACTAGGTTTTATTGCCTTTGTAAGCAGGGATCTCTTAAAACAAACATTTTGTAAGCCAAGAAATTATTTTGTTTTTTAGAGCTTCATCTGATAATTCCAATGGCTGAGATCTCAGGGCAGTTTGTGTGGTGTTCAGAAGATGTCATGTTTATTGGAGCTATAGAAGACATTTATTGCTTCATACACTGGGATTTCTTTTGGGATTCTTATTGAAATACATGCCTTTAAATCACCTACAGCCAGTTGCTGCATTGATGGCTGTAGGGCTTCTGCCAAATAGCAGAGGCTTAGGCTGAATGTAATACCAAATGATTTGGCTTGACCCTGACAGTTTTCAACTAACTTTCAATGGAAAAAAGAAAAAAGAAAAAAAATACACCACAAAAAATTAAAAAATTTGAAGTTTAAATTCCTTAGCCAATCTCCCAGTAACAATGCAATGTGTTTTAGATATGCAGAAAAAGTCTCTTTCCAAATTATGCAGGGTTTTTTGTGTATAATATTTATAGGTTTTATAAACTGAAAAGCAAAAAGTCTGTTAATTGAAATAAATGCACTTTCCTGCTATGATTTTGAAATTAATCCATTTGTTTAAGAATAAATTATTCAATTAACATTTTACGATCCTGAAGGTATAACTCATGATACTGGTCAATGCAATATACTGACCACACATTTGGGAACACTGGAGAACTGGAACCCAAGATTCCAATGCCTGCCTCTCTGATGAGTAGCACCTCTCATGAGAGGCAAGATCAGCAAATCAATGGTACAACATTCTTTATGTTTCCCTGTTTTGTGCTATCTGAGCATCTAGAGTAAAATACCACTTTTTATATAAAAAATAACACCAAAAATTTGTTTGGTCCTCATGTGATTTGATTTCAGAGAGAAGATTCTCCACTGTACTCAAAAGAATCCCTATATCTTTGTATATAAATCTATGAAATAGACTTCTGGACCTCCAGAAGTCCCTTTCAAACTAAAATATTTCATGATTCTTAGCTGAGAAACTATAGTGAAAAAAAAAAATTTAAAAGGAAGCCTAAATATTGAAATCAATAAAGTGATAACTAAAAAGATTACTTAGAAGAGTTGTGTAACTCCTACATCAAAATAAATTGGTATGAGTTTAAAACAGCTGATGAGAAAGTAATGAACTAGTGGAATACAGGAAAAAAAGTGTGCAGTGTTCAAATGATGTAAAAGTTGATTCTCTCCAAACAGTGTTACCAACATATAGTGGCTAATTCTCTCTCAGCTCAATTTTAGTGAACTAAATGTTGATCCGAGTTGCAAGGACGGAATCTACAAATCTTCACACTGATTGTCACACAGCATGTCATCTGCCCCATAGAAGAACATATCTGTCATGGATATATAGAATTCTTATTAACTGGCTAAATCTAATTGTTTAGTTCAAAGATAAATGAACTGAGTTGCTGAACTTGCTAACCAGTTCAGTCAATAAAAACTATATATTTCCCTTTGCTTTTCCTAAAATTCAAGAGATGCAGGTGTTGTACCAGAGGAGAGCACAAATGAAATAAAACAACACCTGATATATCCCTGATAATCCAAGAAGGAAAAAGATCCGATACTTTCTTCTGATCTGAAGGAGAGGAAGTGAAGCCTTTGAAGACTGAAACACTCCAATGACTTATTAGTCAGATTAACCAAAGTTTATAAGGACTTGCAAGTGAAATCCTTAATTTTATTTTACTATTTTGGAAGAAAAATAATTTTTCTATAAAATAAGTTGTTTCTTGGTGTTCCTTTCTTTACATAATGTCTTCAATATATATTTGGATTTCTTCTATAATTGATTGGAAGATCACTTGTTGTCCTATCAGATAACCTTCAAAATAATTTACAATTACTACAAGAAAGAGAAAACTAAATTATATCTTTTATATCATGTTAGCAAAACATATTTTCTCATGACACTTCTGAATGAGACCCAATGAAAGCACATTTTACCATCCCTAAAACAGTACAATCCATAAAAAATTATTTTGGGGAATAGTTTTATTTGCTAATCCCATTTTTGTTGTTTTACTGTTAACTTAGATTTACTAAAGAATCCCTAACAGAATTTATCCATGGGAACCGGTGACTTTAAACACCTTCAGGAAACAAGCAGGTAAAGTATTAACTCATGTAATAAAATGAAATTAGAAATGGAAAATCTTAAATTTCCTCATGCAATATCTGGCATTATTTCTAGATCCTTATACTTAACTAAGCTTAAAAAAAAAGCTTAATTTTTCCTTTTTCTCTGCTTAGCAGAGACTTTATATTTGTGCATACAGCCTAAATTATGTCATTGATAGGTAGCTGAACAAGCAAGACCTGTAACACTTATCTCTGTTCTCAGCTTAGTTGAATATATATTAAAGTATGTTAATGTATTTTTCTGGTAGATATTACTCCTGGAAGCTTTGAACAAAAACTGCCTTTTACTGTGTCTGTATTTTGTACTAGAATTAGAGCAAGTGAAATGATTAAGGGATTGAAGTATCTGACATGCAAGGAGATGCTGGGACAGCTGGGACATTCTCACCTCAGAAAGAGAAGGCTCAGGGGCATTTTATCATTGTGCATAAATACCTGACGGGAGGGGGATTCAGAAAGATAAGGTCAGAATACTTTCTGTAGTGCCCAGAGAAATACAGATTGCAACACAAGAAAGTCCACTAAAAGATAAAAAAAATGTTTTCTTACTGTGAACAAGGTCAAGCAGTGGAACAGGTTGCCCAGACAGGTTGTAGAATCTCCATCCTTGGAGGTATTCAAAACCTCACCGTACACTCCTCTGATCAGCCCACTCCAGGTGACATAATGACCTCCAGAGCTCCATGCTCCCCTCAGCCCTTCTGTGATTCCATGATAGTTTCTAGCAGAGTTCTTTGATCCCTAATGAGTGGTGCTAGTCTATTTCATGATATGTGAGTAAATAGATAAATAGACTTAGTATTAAAGAAGATGGCTAAATTACATAAGTTTTTGTATTTTCACTGGCAATGGTCTTGACTATTAAAGTTTAGGTAATTTATTGATTAGATTAGTAATAATGTTATAATCATTATAGTTATCATTATGATTTAATTTGTACTCCAATCCTAAATGATCTGGATGAGATTCTTCTCGTATGCCTTTTTGTAATATAAGATTGCTTCCTTCTGGAGATGCTTTTTTACCCCCACTACTGGAGACGGTATGTCAAGAAATAGCCTGAACTAGCCTAGAATAATATATGTTTTGTATGACCAAAGTTAGGAGACATGAATTATTCCTAAACATTTGTCACAAAAAACCCCACAACAACCACAACAACAAAAACAAACAAAAACACCAAAAAACAACCAAACAAAATAATCACACCCCCCCAAAAAAAGAGTCAATTTAGTTACTGTATAATTAAAAAGGAAGATCCTTTATTACTAACTTGGAAATGTAGGAAAATATTTTTAAAGGTGCATTCTGAAGAAACATATTTTTCTTCTTAAAAAGTCTGAAAAAAACCTCATATGTAATTTTTACCACAATGTAGCATAGGAGGTACATTTCCCTGTAAATAAGAAATATGTCTTGAGACATTTTTCTTCTCAAAAAAAGACATATAAATCCCTTCTGGAAGTCAGAGAAAAGAGAATTTTAATTACCCTAAGCCATGTGACAGTTTGCATTTGATAGCTTGACTTTTAATTTCAGTGGTTACTCACAGAACACACTGCTTTTGCTCAGCCATATGACATCTTATTTCTATTACAAAAATAAAGATACATTTTTTTACAAGGCCAAATTTCAGAGGCTCAGTAGTGATAAAATTGGCTTGGCATTAAGCACAAGAAACTATCATGCTGGGCTAACCAGTATTGTGAGAATTCATGTGTTTGTAATGTAGCTGATAAACTATGTAGTGCAGAGACTGAAGTTGTTCACAGCCTACTTACAGATTTCCCATTTAGTACTTTTAAAGAAAGATGAGTATAAAAAAAAAATCCTGTAAAGATTTTTTCCTTCTTACACAGGAGAGCTCTAAAAATCGCTCTCTTTTATGTTCTTTTCTTCTTAATAGTAAATTTAATTCTTCTAGTCTGCATCTGATTAAGCCAAAACTTTTTTAGATTGTGTTCTTTGCATTTCATAATTACAAGAATTTCTGGTTTTCATACGTATTTTAGAATTGTCTCACTATTATAAACTGTAACTTTGAATGGTGTTCTTTGTCAAAACTTTTCCACAAATGCATTTTTCCTTAATAAATATTAGTATTGGTTTTGCAGTTTATAATCAGAGTGACCACCGTCAGAACAGCACATGGGGAGTCAAAATGTATAATTCAGGGAACTAGGTGTCAAGTTATCTTGATCTAACCCCTTTTTTTTTTTTTTTTTCTTTTTTTCCCTCATGCATACAGGCCACTTTTTTCCAGCAAGACTCCCAGGCCATTTTCTGTCAAGCTGCTCTCCAGTCAATGAGCCTCACAGTCTGTCTTGGTGCCTTGGATTATTCATGCCCAGTCATGGGATTTAGTACTTCCTTTGTTGCACTCTGTAAGATTCCCATCAGCCCTTTTCTACAGCTTGTCAGGGTCACTCTGAATGGCAATACAGCCATCTGGTGGAACCATTCCTTCCAGTTTTGCATCATCTCCAAAATTCCTGAGTGCACTCTGTCCCATCATCTGGTCATTAATAATGTTAAAAATACTAGGCCCAGCAGCAGCCCTCATAGTACATTGCTGGTGTCTGGGATTCAGATGGATTTTGTGATGCTGATAATGAGCCCCCAAGCCAAGCCAAGCCAAGGGGCTCATTTCACTTTTCAATCCACCTTCAAGTCCTAATTGCTTAAGTCCAAATGACTCTGATGTGTCAAAATAGCTTTTACTATACTATCACTGAAAACTTATTGAGTCATATATATGAAATCTGCTTTAGTGCTTACAATTAACAGTAATATTAATACAGTTGAATTTTCTGTAAAATATTGTCTTCCACCAAATCACTGAAACTATGCTGTTTAAGGTAGATGATATTATGGCTAGAGAATTATAAGATCCTCCACACAGTGAAATATAATCCATAGCCAGAACTAATATTAAAGAGATGTGAAAATAGTATAAAATGTATAAAATCATACCGCTTTATATTATTTCTGAAATTTACCACCATTGTTTGAGTAGTGCAAAACTATACTGTATCCATTTCTTGAAAATATGACTGAACCTCCTAGGTACATAAGAATAAAGCCACACGAAGGACCATTGCAGAGCTTCAACATTATAATCAACACCTTCTTCATATGTTGAGAAAGCCTCAGATACAAACTAATACTTTTATTATTCTAGGAAGCAGTCCTTTACCTGTTCACCTAAATGTTCTTTCTTTGTTGAAGAATGAAATTTGTGGCCCACTGAGTTTTTTCACAACAGCATTTGAACGCTAATTAGGAAGTATTGAATATGCTATGCCTACAAAAAATAACACTTGAACATGAAATAAAAAAAATAAATAATTCAAAGAACAGAGAGTGCTTTGAAACTTATGAATTTCCAGATCATGAACAGTTGCGTACAAATTTTATAAAAACAAAATATCTTTCTGAAGGAAATAAGAAAGATTTTGTTTCTCCCTCACCTACCCTTTAGAAAGAATAGCAGAGAACAGAACTTTCAAAACCTCATAGCTGAAAGCTTCTTTGGCATAAACAGTCAATTAACTCCAGATCCTTCATATATGAGTAATGCTAGAAGGAGTTTCAGTAATATTTTATGATCTGAAAATCACTGGTACAAAACTGGAGAAGAGTCCATTTCCACAAGCAGAACACAGCAACAGAAATGCACTGCTGTCTTGTATAGTGACCTGACTGGGAAATGCTGAAGTGTGATCCAGAAAGACCCAATTGTATGAGGCTGCAAACCAGTCAGCTCTGAAATATGACTTGATAACTCCCAATTCAACAGCAAGAATAGATGAATGTCTGGAGTTAAAGTTCTACCTAGTCCAGCTGTGAGAACACTGTTCATTTTACTCAGCTTACAGGATTACTATCATTCAGTCAAAAGGCAGACACTACATATAAATTTAGAAAAGGTAAGAGGGTTGATTCAAAGCTAGAAATTCTTCTGTTGATGGCCCTTGTGTTACCCTCGTGTTATTTTCTATTTGCCAGCACAAAGAGATCAAGTCCTAATGGTAGTGGTGTTCATTGTTATCTGGTGGGCAATAGTTCTGTTTACTGATTAGCAAAATAGAAATATTAAATTCTCTTGTCTATCATTATTTCCAATCTCTACAAAAGCATTTAAATTATTAATTATGCTAAAAAAGCTATTTCAGTATTTATAACTTTTCCTGCATTCATATTCCTTTACTTGATGATAAAGACTTGTACAACCTGATGATCTCCACCCACTGTCTTCAGGAAAGCAGATAAGCTTATTCATGTCAAAACATTTAATTATAAAGCTGATCATGTTGCTTTCGTACATCTTCTAAGGAGGGAAAAAAAAAGAAAGAAAAAAGCTTAAATTTTAACTTGAAAAGAAAAGTCTTAAACATAAAATAAGAAATAGACATGTAATTTAGGAAGAAAGTAACTTGGCAGTTCAAGGTAATTAATGAGCTTCTTATACTCTCTAATGATGAAAATTACTACAGTACCCAGAAAAAAACCCTGTAATATGTGATAAAATTATGACAGATAATGAAAAGCTGCTTCTAAAACATATGCAATTAGTATTTGTGGTTTCAGTTCTGTTCATGGCTTTGCACTTCACGACAGTTAACAAAATAATAATGTATAATAAATATGCATATTAGAGTTGGCTAAAAAATAGTGTTCTTTTTGTTCTGTAAAATATTATTTTCCCCCACATTTCTTGAATGCAGATGGATGAACAGAAAATCAAATGAAATAAAATGGAATTTTCACTAAGAATTTTATTTACTTTACGTGAAAGGAAGACAAGGGGTTTTTTTTTTCCTCAAGGTAGTTGAACTGCATAGTTGGAAGATTAAGTCTGGGACTTTCTTATTTAATGTGATGTAGATGGTCCTCTAGGGAAGGAAGATAGGGGAAACTTGCAATATTATCAAATGGTCTGAATTTCAAAGAGATTTTTTGTGATTTTTGCACTTCTGTGAGATCTAGTTAGGAATGTTGATGTGAATTAGAGTGAAATAGGTACTACCAGAAAATGTGAGGAAAAGGTACACAGCATATTCCTGCTATGCAATCATGCTGTATGCTGGAATTTGGGGTTAGTAAAAAAATGCTGGGGGATGGGGGCAAGTGTGTGATAACAAAAACTATTATAATATGAATACACAAGAACAAAAAGGGCTTCCAAAGAGGGATATTTTCACAAGTTAGACCTAGTTAGAGATTCTGTGTGTGCTGAAATTAGAGTTGGAAATACAGTTACTAAAGAAATTTTTAAACTAAAAGTCCAAGATGAGCACAAAATATTCTTCAGCAAGAATTCAAAGCCTTTACTGGTCAGCTCATACAAATTGTGCATCATAAGATTTTCTGTTCCCAGTGAAGAATTTGCTTTGCTGGCATCAGCCTTCTTTGCACACCATCTGCATTCCTGTAGTATGCATTTTGATTACATAAAGATCAGCTGTCTGCTAAGCTAAATGAGTGATGCAAAAACCAGTTTCAGTTGACAGTGTCTTCCAGTTATACTGTTGAAAAAAATAGCTGCAGACTCATCACTATAAGAGCATCAGGAAATGAAAAAAAGCATATTTCATGAATGTTGGTAGAGAAACACTAACTATAAAATTCCAGTAGTATGAGGTCTTCTAGAGACCCTAATACAGAGCTAAAGGAAAAGCCATCTACTCTGAAGAATATTAGATTACAAAACCAAGAATGAATGTCTACCTGCTTAACAAAGAATTGTTTAAACTTTGCTTTGGGCAGGAGATCCATTGTTTTGTTAAGAAAAAAAAATAAGCTTGCTCTAGATGCTACTAAAGGCCATTTAACATAGACAAAGAAAACCATTAAAATTAACACTGAACTTGAGCTCTTACTTGAAGGAAAGCTGACACAGCTACAGGTATTCAAAACAATAGTGAAAAACTTCTATCGCTAGATGGCTTAAAAATTTATAATTGCTTTTTAAAAAAGAAACACTGTTTTCAGCATTAAAAAATTTGTAACTACATCCTGTGGATAGAACTGAAGTTGGTTTGTTTGAACAGAGAAGTTGAGAGCAGTAAACATTTTAGAAATAAGTAAGAATTTGAAGATGGTAAAGAAAAAGTGGCAATGATGAAAATAATGAAGAGGCATACAACTGTAAAGAAAACAATAAAGAGCTCAAGAGATGAGAACAAACTGCCGGGAAATTTTTTATGTATCAATCACAAATAAGTAATACAAAGGGGTCTTTTGTATCAAATATTTAGAAGGCATCTTTCTCTTAGGTTTCCTCCTTGGTTAGATGCAATAGTTGCTTTATAAATCACTGTAGCGTTCTGTCATACATGTTGTGTGGGCAATGGACTCCACTGTAACTGTGCATTATGAGAATGCTGCCACCCTCTGTTTGCTTTGACTCAGCCACCCACGAGCATCATTTGCCAGCTACAGCGTTTTTACAGAGAAAACAGAAAATGAGTGTTCCCTATTCACAGTTATGTATTCGTGGATTCCCTTCACTGTATGCTACAGCATATACTTGAAGTGAGTTACCCTTTAGGTAGTATATTTTGTTCTACATTTTTGTAGGAACGAGGTCTAATGCCATGAGGGGATTTCCATGAGAAAGGAATTAAAGTGGGTGTGCTAGCCGCTGATGGAAGTGACAGGTTATCAAGCAGAGGTTATCTTAGCCTCAGCTGGGTCAAAGAGGGAGTGATACCAGCATGTCACCGTTTTGTTCAATACTTACATAAGATCCACAGCTTTTGTAAACAAAAATCTCTATATCTCTCATCCACATGTAATGTCCCTGCCCCCTCACCATTATGACAGAAATCTGGCATTTGAAATCCTCCATGGCAGAGGATGAGAAAGCAAAACCATTTCACACACAAGTCAATAGGCTGTCACCTCTCTTCTCCCCAAAGCAGGGATGCCTCTTTGATAAGATTCGTCTCTGACTATGTCAGATGACACCCAGGTGAAATGAAGCTTAATTGATTGCAAAGTTAAGATTAATGAATTATCAATTTATTTTTTAGCATGTATATTTAGCACTAATGAAGTAAGTGCATTTATCAACAGTAATTTCAAAATTTTTATTTTCTTTGCTTCAATAAATCCCAATATTGTTACATCTGTGACTGTGAAAGTATTTTTTTGAATGCAGCCAGGCTGATAATGTTGAACTGTTGTAATTAGAAATTAAATACAGCCAAACCCCATGTTGAAATAAGAATTTACTGGAAATACCAACTGGAAATAGCAATGACATAAGAAAACAAAGAGTAACAAGAACAATATGAATAACAAAAGGAGTAAGACAAATAAACTGTTTTCATGGAAAACCTGCAACAAATACTGACCACATTGTCAGGGCCCAAACAGAGCCCACACCTCTCCTCTCAGAAGCCAGAGTCCCTTTTCCCCTGCCCCTGGCAATGATGAGAGGTGATACCAAGACATGTTAGGGTCTGGCCATGCTCCTCTCAGCTATTATACCTGCCCTTGCCTGAAACTAGAACAACAATATGAAGAAAAAGAACTCCTGAAATTTGTCAATATAATAAATAGAACAAAATTAATATAAGAGTAGCAACCTTCCTTCCAGTCTATCTTAGTTGTGTGATATGGGTGGTTAAAGGGGGATTTTGTAAGCATTAAATCCATCTTCACGCAATGGCCATGAATGATGAACTGTTTGCAACAGAAATTAGAGGTAGCTGGTATGTCCTGCTTTAGTCTGTTTCTGTTATAGAAATGGCTTAAGGATGGATAATTTAATGTAAAGGATTTTAGGACATATTTTCTTCGAGGACAAGATGAAAGACTAATGGCTCAGATGTCAGTTCTGTGTTGTTTGAAAGCAATATTAAAGGTAATACTGCCTTAAAAAGCTTAGTCCAGTTCCCATCAACAGGACAGTTAGGTTGTCACCTGACTCACTTTGCAAATTTCTCAAAAAGCAAATAAAAAATTTTCACCTTTCTTCTTTATAGCCTAATGAAAAAGGTACCACAGTGAACAGCTACATGAAATTATCTAATGGGGGATTTAGTTGCATAAAGGCTGGTATTTAACAGCATGAGAGATGATACCAGATTACTGGAAATATGTACCTTTCTGAAGAAGTAGCTATCAGGTACTCCCATAGTGTCTGCATTTAGAGAACTGAATACCAACCCTAAAACTTCATTTTCCTCTACCTTGCAACTTGATGTGCACAATTTTTACATCCTTGATGTATTATATTATTTCAGGTGATGAAACCTTCTAAGTAACTTCACATACTGGTCTATTGCCCCAGTGACAGCTGCCCAGTCTGCCCTCATCCTCTCTTTACTTTTCCTCTCTGCTCTTCCTTTTACATTTTCTTCCTTGTGCCCTCCTGCCTTTCTTCTGTAGGACAAAACTATGAGTATTTTCATCTGGCCGAGAAGCCTAAATTTTCTGGTGATGATGCCAGCCTTTATATACTATTTCCAAAAACTGTTACCAAGACCTTAATTTGTTTCATCTGGAATATGTGTTTGATGAACTGATATATACTGGCATTTTGGCAGCATTTGTGTCAGTACTGTGCTCTTGCTCAGAGCTGTACAATAGATTATCCTCTAGTACTTACTGTTGCCTCAAACTATTAACCATAACTTTAGGCCTTTTTTTTTCCTAGTTTATTGAAGATCTATCAGCTTCTTATCTGTGTTGCCTCCAAAGTATCTGTCTGCAATGTATCAGTGAAGGATATTAAAATCTTCCTGTTGATCTCTTTCAAGTTATTTTAATCAACCTCTATTGCTAGGTATTCTGTTTTATCTTCCTGTTTTCTCAAGAAGGTGATCTTTCTAGATTATAAACAAGTACTTTTCCTTCTGATGATTGCTGATACATTTTTTTGCACTTGATATTATCACTTCCAAATTCACACACACACAAAAGTGTACTCCATTCTTCTACAAATCTCACATTTTTTCTGTGGTTTTTTTTTTTTTTTTATTCTTTCTCCAGCACATACACCTATATATGCCACACATTTGCATTGCACTTGATTAGATTTCTGTATTTTATTCATGACAATGAAGGGGTCCTGCTAGTGCAGTAGCTGTTCACAACTTTTCTGTTTCTTCATCCATTTTATATATGGAAGAGTGTTTACTGCCTTTTTTTTTTTTATTTGCTTTCAGTATCCCTGATGCCTCACTTTGTTTTCTAGGCCGTGTCCATCTTTGAAGAATTGTTTCCATTCTATGACATTTAACAAATATTATTTTTTCTCCTTTGTTGCATCTAGTGCTGGAACATAAGTCTGAATTAAGTTGAAGCTAAAGTCTAGAACTTACTAGTTTCTTTCTGTTATGCAGATTAGACTCATGCTCCTTCCTGGTTATTATTTCCTGATTTAAAGGTTATGATAATCCAACAGATTTCTTTTTTTTCTGTACACCCTGTCCCTGTTTTCTAAATGATCTCACATACCATTTTCATCGTTAAAGCTAGGATTTTTTCTTGTTTTTTAACTGCAGAAGCAGTTCAGCTCAACACAACCAGTCCTTCACTGGCACTGTTGGGTGGGGGAGAGAAATGGAAAGAGAAAAGTTTTTATATATTGAGCAATAAAGACAATTTTAATAGGAAAAGCTGTGCATGAAAGGACAAAACATAAAAAAATTCATCCTCCAGTTCCCATAGGTAAGCTGATGTTCAGTCACCTCCAGAAAAGCAGGGCTCAGTCACCTGTAGAAGTGACTTAGGAAGACAAACACCATCAATCCGAATGACTCCTGTTCCTTCTTTTTCTCCCAGGTTTACATGCTGAACATGACCCATATGGCTTGGGATATCCCTTTAAACAATTGGGCTCAGCTCTCCCAGCTGTGTCCCCTCACAAACTCTTGTGCACCCCCAGCCTTCTTACTGATGGAAAAGGACTTGGCTCTGGGCAAACACTGCCCAGCAGAAACTAAATCATCCCTGAATTATTGTTTTCAGCATGAATCTAAAACACAGCCCTGTGTACCAGCCATTGTAAAAAATATTAACTCTGTCCCAGTCAAAACCAGAATAGATATTGAGCACAATTTCTCAATTATTTAAGGGCAGCTATGGAAAGACATTATACCACAGAAATGAGGCAGTTTCTACACCAGCATTTCTAGTGGTGGATAAAACTCTCATGATGAATAATTCTTGAAATGTATGTTTACTTCTTGTTCTCATATTACTATTTTATGATTTTTATCGATAAATAAAAATGCCACTGGATTTCTCTCCACTATTTTTTTTTTCCCTCATGGACATTTTTAAAGACAAAATTGCACTATTAGTTCTGCATCAAAATATTTTTACAGCATTTGTCACAGTCAAATCACTTAGGAAAGCAGAAGATCTAGGAGATTTAAATCAAACTAAATAAAGTAGAAATACACTTATGTGAAAATCCAGACGGAGAAAAAAATCTGGTTTTTTAATATTTCTTTTAAGAACTTCAGGACTGAAACATTTTATACAGAACAAAAATGTTAGCAATAGAAATATGTTTTAAGATATGTTAGAGACTCAAATAGCCAAACCTTTTCCCTACAAATTCAGATTTTTATCAAACTAAACTAAAGAGCATAATGTACATCATGTTCTGTCAATCACATAAACTTTCCTTTTAGCCAAAAGTAATATCTTTATTGGCACCTTTCTTCATCATTCCATGTGCAATAGAGATGCAGACGCATGTATGTGCGTCTGTGCATATGTGTGACATTTACTCCTCAAGGCTGCAGTATTTGTGCATTTCTAGATCTATTGGTCCATTAAGTATATGTATAATATTGACTTGAAAAATAAGTTATGAGAAGTTGAAAGGTGTAACTGTCCCTGATAAGTCTCGAGGGCTAAATCCATCAAGCCCTCGGCTTAGGAGAGTCGTTACAAGGAAGGGGAACAAAAGGACGCTCAAAACTTTCTGCTGAATTCTGTTTAATCCAAGTTCATCCCTAGGCAGAGCATGGGGGAAGGGAAGGGACCAGCTTGCTCGCCCAGCAGCAGAAAGAAAAGAGGGCGAGCCACATCTCATGGGGATTTTGTCCCTGGGGAGCAGGGGGACACTGGGAAGAGACCACTGGCCAATGGGACAGGGGGAAGGGACTACATTCCTGGGATACGGTGGGGGGAACGGGACCCCCCACCACGGATAGTGTGGGGAGAGAATACAGCTACTTAGTGCAACCATTATATAAATTCAGTGCAACTAAAGAACCCCGTGTAAACATCGGATATAGTTCACCACAACAGAAAGGCTTTAAGAGTTTTATATATCTCTTAACTTGGTTCAGATAGATATATTTTATGTCAACAAAATTGATTTTGACAAGCATCCTTTAAAAGCAAAGCAAAAAAAAATGATGACCAACTTTACAAATAGAGATATACAGAGAGAAATATATATGATGAGAAGAATTGTGCTTTGGAGAACATAAAAGAACACAATTACTACTAAAAAGTTTTTTTTTTCAAGAAAAGCAGATCTCATGCAAACACTTTCCTATCTTTATTCATTAATCATTAATATTCATATTGGAAGAAATGGAGAACTGTATAGGAAATAAAACTTCCTTATGAAATACATTGTTTTCAATTTCTATTTTAAATTTAGAAAGAAATAAAAGAGGAAATGTAATTTAATCTTAGACAGCAATAACTGTGGAATTTGAAGGAAACATGTCAGTAACAGATAATATATCAGGCTGTTTGAAGTACCATTCTGTTCCTTATGAATAGACCTAGAAAATAATAAATATGTCCTATTTTGAATTTCCTTTCTTACTTTACTTCTTTCTCTTACTGTAATGTTTCACTCATCTACTACTCTTGGGATATGAGCTATGAGCTTCCTAAACATGTCCAACAGAGACTGCATTTTTTAAAGGCTATAGTCACAGGGTGTTTTGAGTTTGAAAGACAGACTTATCTGCCTCTGGGCTAAACTAAGTACTGCTATTGTTTTCCAGTTGAAAATGTATCAATTTTTCATTTGTGTACATTCAGTTCTGCAATTCAAAGGTAATTGTGCACAATGTATATGAACATAGATCTCTGCAAGGCAGAGTTAACAATATTAAGTATTTAACCTTAAATTAGTTAAAATTATTAATTTGCAATTAATCCCACCAGGGCTGAGTTTGCTTTTGGTGGGTTTTTTTTGGTTTTTTTATGGGGGGGCATGGGTGATTATATTTGTTTGCCTGTTGTTTTCTTCTGATTTAAGGTTTCTGTGTGTTTAAATATCTGTGTCATTCCACTATGTGGTAATATTCAATTGACAAGTTCAGTCTTCTTACAACAATATGGATAAAGAGTTCTTTTCTGAAAGGAAGGTTTCTCCTGTGAACTCTGTAGCAAAGTAAATATCTCACACAGCTGAGATGTTTCTATGCAAATTTGAAAAAGAAGACAAGGGCCATGTTTCAACACTTGAGATAAATGGAATCGGATGATTTTAAACATCACATCTCACCAGACACTTATCAGTTTAAAAAAAAAGCATGACTTAATGTCATGTATACTTTTAAGTATGCAGCCCCTATCTAAAAATGAGGTTATTTTAAATAATTTATGATTCAGAAATTATTATGTCCCCAGCAGTTTAACTCCCCTTGAACTAACTATGCTAGCTATACTAAATCTTAATATAATAAAGTCTTCCTAATGGCTTTCCCAAATGAATTTTTAAGGTAGTGGCTTTGAATGGCCAGGCAAGATAATCACACTGTCTACTAGTTACTGTGGGGAGAATGCTTAGTCCCTGTTCCTTGCAACTATGGCAGGTGTGGGTCCTGCTTTACTTCTTACAACTGATAATTCTGTTTACCACACTGAACTCTTCACTTGCCTGGCCTTGCTCCAGTCAATGTAATGAAGTTTCTACAACAAAATCAGGGACATTTTAATATCATCACATGAACAGAAAAATAAAAAGTTTAAATATAGAATTTATTAAAAAATATTAAGGACCTAGTAGGAAGTTTTCTGTACAGCTACAATATGTATTTACAGGAAAGATACATAGAAATAATTTCATCCACCATAGTTACGAAGCTAAAAATTTTTACTAGAATAATTGACTAATACAATGTTTTAGTCCATTATGCCCTTATAGAATATAAAAATTAGACATGAAGAAAAGCTTCTGAGAAATTTTATTAGGACTTTGTGAAGGGACTGAACTCTAAGCATTTTCTAGCCTATCTCCATGGCAGCAAAAACTCTCCTCATAGTTATGATCACTAAGAAATATATATACATTGTTGTTTTTGGGGATTGATGTGGAAGAACCTTTTATTTTCTGGTCTGTCACAAGGTGAAGGAAGATACTTCACAACTAGATAACTAAACAAGGCTCAATTTATACTCTTCTAAATAAACACCAAGTTTCTAATAACTCAGAATAAAGATCAGAATATTCGCAATGCAGAGGTATGTATCAGGACTGGTCACCTTCAGAATCAAAAAAAAAAAGAAATTTCAGTATGTACTTTTTCTTATCTTAAAGTGCAAATGTAAATAGGTCAGATAATTGTTGTTCCAAAGGTGCGATTTTTCCCCACTATAAATTTAAAGGGAGTTTGTAGTAGTTATCTGAGTGTAGCTAATAACACATTACAGCATGCAAAGTTAGGTAAAATTTATCTCCTTCTCTAACTCCAGAATTTTGCTACCTCCACCATCTGCTGTGCCTGAACAGATTCCATTTCCATCTCCGCTTGAGCATTATGCTTTTTCTTTTGTGTTTGTGAGCATATTGGAGCTGTCATAATGTACAAAGCTAACTTTCGGGGATCGAGACTTTTTGCCACTAACAAAATTCTTCTCTGACTGTGAATTGACAGAGATACACAAAATACATGATACATGGGTTTACGCTGCACTTATACAGAAACAGATCCAAGGGTATTTGTCTCCCATAAACTGGACAGAAAATACAGACCCAAAAAGCTTACTATCAGATGAGAAATAGTAACAGCTGCTCTAAAAATGCATGATGATGATGAAAATCTTACCATGGCAGGGAAAAAGTTGACATTTATTTCTTACAATTATATTGGCTCATGATAGTAGTAGTAGCATGTGGAAGAATCGCCAGCAAATTATTAAAACTGCAAATGAAATAAAAAGGAAGTGTTTTGTGGAAACAAGTACTGTGGTTTCGGAAGTTCAAAGGATGAAAGCCTAAAGCGTGACTTTGTTCCTCTTTTTTCATGCAGTTAGCCTTCCTCAAGTTTTGTTTTCTTTGATCCAATTTTCGTCTAAAATTGTTGTAGAACAACATAAATAAATCTTGAAAGATGTCTGAGGGATTTTATGGACAACTCCCTTTCTTAAAGAGAACCAAAACACCTTTCAAATATTTTGTTTATATCGAAAGACACATTTTAAAGCCTAATTATCCCATTCTTGCAATTCATATAGATTGATAAATGGTGAAACCTGCACAGATAAATATACATATGTGTATAAGTACTATAATATTGCACATCTTCTTCTATTAATCTACTCATCTACTCCTAATGTTGTGCTGTCAGCATCAAATAGTGCTAATAAACATAAATGGCATCGCATTGTGGGATTATTATTAAGTGATGATTTAAAAATCTTGTAAATATATGAGCTCAATTTTAGTCAAAGGCATGTGTGCTAGATCCAGGTATCAAAACAATATTTTTCCCAGAAGATGATGAAAAATAAATATCTAATTCAAATCTGGATATTTATTTTGTTGAATTTTAGCCTTTTCACTTATTTATTTGCTGTTTCCTCATGCTGCCAAATACTTTCCAACAGTCTCTTGTCATCATCCAGTATATGACTCTTTCTTTTTCAAGTCTGTTGGGGTTGCATCTTTCTCCTCATGGTAAGGCTTATCTTAGCTGTGCTGACGATGTGATTCTGAGTCTGTTGGAAACATTGTCTAGCTCCAAATCCAGGAAATAAACCACACATAACATGTTGCAGTTGGCCCACCACCTTGATACATTAGTATGCATATCCCGTGGTATCATAGAAAGCCAGAAAATGCAGTTGTTATTTTGAAAAGCAAAGTAGATAATTTCATTTGAACATACTAGTAAAAGCTGAAGTATATAAGAAAAGTTAAGGGTTTTAATAGAGGTCTAATTCTGAACATTATACAACATGTGGCAAATGGCACTGCTTTGTAAGCTTGGTGCAGTGCTTGTTTTCTTTCATTTCCATTATTGCCATGGGAATATAGTTATTTCCAAAGTCCCATACACGCAGTAACTAAATTCAGCAGCTCTGTGAAAGGTTAAGCATAAGACAAATGGATTTCTACATTACTGTCGCAAGGACATAAGATAGGGCAAAGTCTTCACAATCCAACCAGAGAGTAATCAATATTGAGCATGCAGATGTTCCTACAGAGCTGATAGAATATAAATACAAGCCTAGTTTCAAAATTCTTTCTTATAGAAATAGCTACCTCTTGCCCAGGGATTACAGTACCTGACCTCTTTGGACGCAGCAGATGTGGCCGCCTGCCTCAGTCGCAATTTTTCAAGATACAGGAAACAATCCTTAAAATAAAAGCGTTCTTTCCTTAAGATATATTGCGTACTTAACAACTACTCCCATGACTAAGAAAAACAAAACTAAGTAGAACTTGATTTCATAAGCAATATAAACATTTTTGTGACAATTTTTTAATCAGCACAATTATGAGCCCCAAGTATTTTTAATTTGTGAAAATGGACAGCTATCTTATTTAGGAATAGGTTTTTATTATAGTACTATGCAAATAAGATAAGTAATTGCCTAGCTGTTGATAAAATTGTGTCACACTTAGAGTAGGGGAAGTAGCATTATAGTTATTCTTGATTTTAATAGTTTAAGGGAAGGGAATCTGGCCTGAGATGGTAAAATATATCAGTCCCTATCACTTAGTTCAGAAAAAATATTGGGTATTCCGGAGCTAATCAGTTCTAACTTTCACTATCTGCAATCAAAATTTTCATTCTAGGAATTTCAGTTTATTTTTTACGGCAGCTAAGACCTATTAACTCACGTTTTCAGCACTGGAGGACTTTAGGGATCAAAGTATTTTAGCGGTATTTTCAGATGTCTATTATTCATAATTATACAAAACAATTCAGTTTTTGTTAATATCTACAATATCTACAGTGAGATGAAGAAACAAAGTATTTTTTCATCTGTATGGACATGATGCTTGATCTGGTCATCTTGAGTTCAATCACATATTGAAAAACAGACCTTATACAAAATCATATGAAAAGAAAGGTACAATCCAGATTATTTAACTCACATGGTGAACACACAGAATTCCAATTTTCTTCCATCGCATGCTTCACAATCATGTCACAATTCCACTGCAGAGAACATTTTGCTAATCAAGTGTTGTGCTTTGCACAAAAAATTAAAATATCCTAGAGGCAGAAGCATTGAAATGATTTCTTTGCTGGTAATTCTCTAATTTGAAATTAGATATTCAGGAAAACAAATGTTTAAAACAACGCATTTTCCTAAAATATGTTACATAATACATTCAAATGAAAAGCATAAATGCTTCATAAAGCCATACATAAATGAACAATGGTGAAGAGCTAAAAATCACATATAGTCACTTTGTATTCCAAGATTCAAAATAATATCAATATTGTAGAAAATCCCCTGAAGTAATAACCAGAAGATTGTAGGTTTTCTATTGTTTCTTGGAACTTTTTTTACAAGTTCTACTTACAGGAAAACTGGCCAGCTGTCTCTGAAATAGCTCTGCACTCCAGTGTGAAACAGATTTGGGGTTTTCTCATTTGTTTTGCTTTCTCTGAGTCTGTCAGCTTCTGTGAGCTTTTTTATTTCGTCTTCCTCAGACCATCTTTTTAATATGTGCATTACTTATTTAGAATTTCTTAAAAATGCATGCCACTGAGTTGAAAAACTCTTCAGATTCATAGCTGTGAGAAGTCAAAACAGCCAGAAAGTCCAACCCTAAAGTATCTTCAAAAATTTGGAGAATTCTAGGCAATCCAGGGACATAAAATGATTAATATTTAATTTAAACATGGAGAAAAAAGGCTTTACTTCTGCAGTGACTACTGTGTGTGTGATATAAGCAGGTACTAAGTACATAGAGGAGGAAGACAGAACTGCTGTGAAAATACAGATTTCACTATTTTTCATTCTTTTTCACCAAGCTGAGAGCAGAGACCAGATTGCATTTACTTGAAAGGAAGTTAAAAGTGTCAGTGTTGAGCTAAGTTATTTAAGCCATCCTTTGGAACTTCTACATCAAATCAATCTTGGATGGAGTATACATCTAAAACTGCATATAATTTTGCTTCCTGCTTGTTTTATACAACCCTGGGATAAATTAAATTTAGGCAAAATTACAGTTATGAAACTGCAAAAAAATGAAGGGCATATGGATAAATTGGTGGATATTTCAAGATCAACAGTTTAATCCAGCAAAGCACTTACACTTTTCTTAGACATTTAAAACACTCCATGGATGCAGACGTTCACAAGCAGGAGTCTCCTCTAGCCTCCAAAGATAGCTCTGTCCTTCATCATGCATCAAGCCTCAAACTGACCCTTTTCTGGCATAGGAAATTGTACTGGAATAAATGTCCACACCCATCTCTCTAGAACACAGATTAGAACAGTTAGCAGTTGCCTCCTTTGAAAGGGCATAAAATAATCTTCCCTTCATATAACTTGCTGGAAAAGTCCAAATATCTAGCCAAACTTAAACCGTGTTCCCTCAATCAGGCTACAGGCTAAGACAGTTGGACAATAATAACAGGGTAATCAAACCCTTGTTAAGGAAGTGTGGAGATTTAGGATTTTGCAAAAGTAATCTAAGGCTCAGTCTTCAGTCAGCTCTGCATAAAACGTGTCCTCATAATTATTTTGGAAGTTATACCCCTTGACTGTTAGAAGTGCTTGCCCCTCAAGAATGGTGAATATAGACTAGACACAGGCAAAATACCATTTTGTTCTCTGAACTGTTGCTGGATTTTTCTGCAACGGTTCTCAAAAGTTACAGGAAAAGTACATGCACTTTGCCAAGGCTGATCTTACTTCTGTGCTGTCATTAAAAAGGCAGGCATCAACTTTGCCAGCTAGCGCCCTGGTGTTAAGTGACAAACTAATACCTACCTTAATGGAAAGACATTTCTAAGAACGGTAGGAATCTTACCCTCAAGCTAAATGGGGTATCATCGGCAGTGGTAGGCAGATTTATAAATCACATAAACTCAATTACTTTCTAGATCTTGGATTTTTAAGCATATATGTCTGTTTTTATCTCTCTGTTGGCATTTTGGCTGATGTAGATATCTCAGGGAACAATAAGCAGCATGTAATAGATCTCCAACTTCTTGTTCCATCTTCCTAATGTGTTCTGCATTTCTTGTCAAATCTGTGTCAGTACTGGGAAGGGTTTGTTTCCAGAGCCATAATTCCCCTTTAGCTGTTTGGCCTCAGATTTAACTCTTCATTCTGCTGAAACCTGCATGTCATTTACAATTTATTCCCACTGTTTTCAGTACAGCTCTTCACACATACAGAAGCCAAAGAACCTTCAGAAGAGCAATGCTATGTTTTAAGTTAAATCATTAGAAGCATAAATTGTTCTAACTCATTATTGACTAGATGTATAGATGTTTAATCCATGTTTAATTTATAAAATTTTTTAGTTATCACATACCTAGTTTTGAACGAAAAATATACATTTAGAGTTGCTGTAAAAAAATGCCTACCTAGGATGCTCACATAGTTCTAATTGTTGTCAGAACTGCAATCACAGAAACAAGACAAAAAATCATTTCAAAGAACATCAAACAACTTGCAGTGAGACCTTTTCTGCAAGCAAGGCTCTATGGCTGAGACAAAAGTCAGTTTTCTTAATTGTACATGAATTTAAAAAAATTTACAAAACAATGTAAATTGGTATTGCAGAACTGAATGTTAGCTTTGGTGAAGTCTAACTTTCACACCACTTCT
Organism: Bombycilla garrulus; assembly: GCA_013400315.1. Classification (NCBI taxonomy): domain Eukaryota; kingdom Metazoa; phylum Chordata; class Aves; order Passeriformes; family Bombycillidae; genus Bombycilla; species Bombycilla garrulus. The sequence goes on along the minus strand of VXBU01010693.1, from coordinate 87,086 downwards.
GGTACCTTTTTAAAGAAAATGGTATTCTCTTTCTAATGGCAGTGAGCTGGAGAATATCAGTCAGTCCAGCCATGTGTTACTGTCTTGTAGGCTCCCTCTTTTGGATCAGCAGATCTCTTTCTGTAGTTGAATCCAGGAAACAGAAGGCAAGAGAAAGGACAGGCCATCTGGCTACTTCACAGTGCAGTGCTACTGAAGACTACTGAAGCATTATTCGAAAACCTCCTAACTTGACAGTGAGCACAGAATAAGGAATATAAGGCCAAAAATCCTTCAAAATTGGAGGAATTTAGTTTAGCCAGGGGTATTTACATTAAACCTTTTCAACAAGACCTGGTATAACAGGGTGCAGAGTTTCTTCAGTTCAAAGGAAAAGCTGAATAGGCTGTTGGAAAATGATTAAAGGAACAGTATTCCCATCTCTAGAATTATGCAAATAACAACAATTTTAGCTTTTGTTGGGTGCATGAGGTGTGTTTAAGGATAAAAATATGTTTTACTCCACAGAGAATTCCATTTGTAGAAATAAGCATCAAGAAGACATTTTTAGGATACTTCAATTTATCCAAAGTAAAGTGTAGTTAAACTATAAAATGCACCATGTATAGTGAAGAACCTTCAGGGACTTCTGTTCATCTCGAAGGCTTTTCTATTTTTCTTCAGATAGTTTTTGGTTTGTTGGGGTTTTTTGAAGTAGGGTATTTTAAATGTAGGACACTCTTGCTGAAGAACAGTAATATGTACTTTCTCTGAGTAATGGAGCTTTTCCTAAAGTGTTCTCTCGTGTTTTTTTTCATTGACAGGGTTGGATTTCAGTTTGTCAAAAATAATTGGTAAGCATGATGTCTGTTGTCTCATGTATCTGCTCCTTTAGTTCACCACAACAGTCTCAGATGTGATGACTGAAACTTAAGACAGTAACAAACAACTTATATTAAATTCATTATTATAAAAGTATGTGAATGTCAGGTTTTATACTAGGAATGTAATGCACAGCTCATTGTTTGAAAAAGATGAAAATGAAACGTGAACAGTGCCTACTCAGGCAGAACGTAATGTTTTAATATACAGTCATTTAATGTATTGTTGATCACTTTCTAAGCCCCAAAAAACCTTCATGGCAGAGCTGAGACACAAGAAAAAAGACCATTTACCCAAACCTGGGCCTTATGAGATTTTACCTGCCACAAAAAGGCTTCAACTGACCATGAGCCTATTGTTTTGTGCACTGCATACAAAGAGGGAGAAAGATCTAATGCGTCTGAATTTAGGGGATCTTGATTAAAATCTTTCCCCCATTTTCATCTGTTTCTCTGCAGTCTTGTAAAAGCCTGCAGACTTGGTAGTTTTGTAAATAAAATAACTATGCATGGGTTAAAGAGACCTTAACAGTTCAGAAAGGATTCAACAATTATCTTCATACAAAATAATGTATCAATTAGAAACACTGAAGAAAATTCCTGTCTGCAAGGCTTTCCTTCCAGGATTTAGGTGCCTAACCGAGTTTTGGTGGTTTTCTTATATTGATTCAGGAATAATAAGTCAAATTCATGGCTAGAAGCTGAAGAGGAAAAATATTTTTTTATTTTACCAATAACATAAATTCAGAAATAATTCCTGGAGTGATACTTATTTTTTTTTAAATGTATTCTTTACTTGTGATTGAAAAAATCATCACATCCTGTAAATATAAGAAAACTTATGCTTCTTTGCTTTGATTGGTGTTGTCACAAATGGAAGAAAAGAAAGCAAGAGTAAAACAATTCAATTTTTTCTCTGGTAGGGAAATCTACTATAAATGTATAACTCTTTATCAATGTCTTTCTCTAATTATAGCAACAATATGACAATGAACAAAAAAAACAAAACAAGAAAGCCTTCTTATATAAACCTAATCTCAATGACAATTATCTCATTAATTTTGCTTACCATTACTCTTCCAATTACCTTGCTCTTCCATCTCTAACACATTTTTAGAATGAACTGACTTTGAATTATGACAGCCTATTTCCCTTGAAAATTATAGTAAAGGTACATTAAACCTAATTCTGTGGCATTGCACTCTAGATGTTCACTGGTTTTTCTGGCTGTACATATTTATTCAGTCCTTCTAGTGAAGTCATCACGGTTCAGTTTAGTTCAAAATCTTCTCTGACACAAATTTATCCTCTCATCCACAGATAATGAATTTTTATTTATCACGGCTACCTAGAAACAGGTAAAGAGTAACATTTAAACCTGCCAAAGGCTTTGACTGTTGGATCCACTTACTGCAGTTCTTGCTCTTTATTTTGTGCATGTCAATCTTAGCAATGGGGGTTTTTTTGCAATACTTATTTGCTACAGAAGAACTAGGCTCAAAGATGGAGTCCAATAGGCTTGAAAGGGCAGGTTGCATGCAATGGACAGATTGAGACACCTGTCTTTACAAGTGATATTGCTGTCTTCTACACATATGTTTGGGTTCAAAGGTGCAGCATACCTTGAGAAATGTGAAAACATGTTCCTGTCTTTTCTTTAAGTAAAAGTAATATTATTTTGATTTGGCAATATATTTGAACCTTTTTCTGGCCTTTTAATTAATCAAAAGGCAGAACAAAGAACTGAAAATGTGGTCTTTTCAAGCACCATATATACAAAAGAGGTAATGAGGAGATAATCATTACAAAAGATGACTGAAAACTAAGATAAATAGGAAACAAATATAATAAAGGATATATGGGGAAAAATGCTTATCAGACAAGGGATAGGAAAAATACTGCATAACAGGATGATGCAAGATATCATCTGGAAATTGTGTAGTGTATGATTTTGTTATAACTTGACTTCAGCAAGGAATTTGCACAATATCCTGTATTATCCTTATAGCAAAAGTGATGAAGCATGGATTGGATAAGTGGAAAATTAGATGAGCAGAAAACTGTGATCACTGTAATCAAAGTTGATCATTACTGTACTGTGACACTAATAGAAGACTCATTCATAACCGGTGCTTCCCCTTGAGAGTCAGTACTTGAGCCATCACTGATGAATGTGCATAGTGAAAACCTGAATGATGGCATGGAGAGCACTCAGAGCAGCTTTGCAGACAGTAACACATGCAGGGGAGCAGTCAGTATGCTGGAGGGTAGAGCTGCTATTCAGATGGACCACAAAAGGCTGGAAGACGGACTGACATAAATCTCATGAAATTCAGAGATGGAAAATGATAAATCATGCATCTGGGCAGGAATAATTCCATACATCAATACAGATTAGGGACTGACTGTTAATAAAAATTTTTGTAGAAGTGGACTTTGGGGTCCTAGCAGATGAATAGAAACTTGAGACACCATTGAATCCTTGTAACAAAGATGATTACCAGCATCTTGGGCTGCATTAATGAGATGGCTGCCTCTAAGATGACAGAAATTACTTTCTCCACCTATTTACTACTTGTGAGATTACATCTGGAGTGTGACATCTATTTTGAACTCCCTTGCACAACATAAAAAGCATCAATGTATTGGAGTGCATCCAGCAAGAAGCTACCCAATGTTCACAGGACTGGAAAGCCCTACGTACGAGGAAAGGCTAGTGGATTGGATTTTATTCAAACTTTGTAAGAGAAAAGAAAAGGGAGATATTAATGCTAATTAATACCTAAGAGCAGAGCTTGTGGAGGCGGTCCCAGAATCTTCTTAGATGTGTGTAAGAACATGGTAGGAAGTAACAGACTAGTTAACAACAGAGGATATCCTCAGTTGATGCAGGAAGCAAGAGTTATCAAAGATAGTGGAATATGTGTTAGAGTTTCTGAGATACATGTGGAATTTCCGTCACTGCTGGTACACAAACTTGGGCAGGGTGAGGCCCTCAAGAGCTTGAAAGAACTGACCCAGCTTTAAGCAGTGGATTTGTGGTGGGTTGACTGTGCAGCAGTGAGATATCTACACACAGAAAAAACGTGACAGAAACACTTATGGGTGTAAATAAAGATGGGGACACTTATGGGTGTAAATAAAGACGGGGAGATCTTTTAGCAATTAACATTATGTGCAAAACTAACTTGGGAAAATTAATTTATAGCTAATAAAGATAGATTTGAGTGGTGAGGAAAAAAAAGATTAAAAATTAAAACACCTTCCTCTGCATACTCATTCTTAGTTTCAAACTCTCATTTCACTCGTTCCATTTTCATTGTGTCCTACAGTGGATCTGTTTGGAGCTGGTTCCTTCCAACCTAAATTTCTCTCTGATTTTGTGATCCAATGTTAGTGGTAGGCAAATGGAAAGGCGAAATAAAGAGACTTACACACACAGCAGTATCAAATGTATGGTACAGGTGGATGGATGGGAACATGGACAAGGAGGAGGGAGAATAAGAACGAACAGTTGCTCATCAGACTTGTTTCAGTATATATATGATTACAACAGTAATCCTTATCATGGTGAAACTACATGAGTTCATTTGTGTATCTGTGACTGCACATAAAATGTTCAAATAATATGGTTTAAAAGCAAAATATATGCTATGGAATAGTCAGAATTGCAATATCTTAATATTTTCAGATAGCTATATTCATAATTTGTAAACAAGTCTTCATTAACTTGACAGGATGATTTTAAAGACTGATTAATGCATTGAATAAGTAAATAGATAGGGCTCTAGGTTTCACGATGAATTTGATGCAGAAAAAGTACATATGTATAGGCATAAAGACATTATCCTTAAAGTTATCAGTGACTGTTTGATGCATTTATCACAATTTTAGTGCATCTATGCCACAGCATACAGGCTGTATCAGCACAATGCAAATGTTTTCATAAACAGAATTATAGTAACAAAGAAAAAAGTGTTGGTAAAATATAAATTCTGTTTTGAAGTACGAGTATTGTCTCCAATCTTTGTAAAAACTAAGTGCAATCAATCCAAACTTTATCTCTTTCCAGATTTCACAGAAAGTATGGTTTTCATAAAATAGGTAATAGCTGTGCTTTTCTTTAGCTTAGCTCTAGTCACTACTGTGATTCTCAATTTGATACTGCCCTCCAGGGAAATACCCACACACTTTTCATTTGGGCTAGGAGTGCAGTCATCACTTCAGGGAACCATTTCTCATGCTTGTCATTCAGCTCTTGAAAGGATACACATCCACATATTGTATATCACATACATTCCACACACCATAAACAGTCACCTCACACTTTCGATCTGCACAGAAAAAGATGAATATTTGCAGAGCTTCATATTGGGATTTAAATTGAAATAATGTCCAGACAACCTAGAAAGTGCCTAGCTCTTGAAACTAGTTTAAATGCATTCTGTGTAACACTGAAATTAATTCTTGCAATCTATTTATTACAAAATTTCATAAACTAAGTTTTCCTATGCAGTACTTTTATTTATTGAGGCTTTGTGCTCACAGGAATATTTAAAGCAGTTTTAAAAATACAACACCATTGTCTAAGGAATTCCATGTTTTTTTGCTGAATACATGGGCTTTGTACAGTTTGCCTAATCAGCTGAATGTATTCATATGTTAATAAATTTGACTTATTGATGTTTTATTTGACAAAGCAATTATTTGCATACAGACTTCTACAGCTGCAAGATATTGATGTCTCGTGAGATTAGTTTTTTTTAAAAAGACAGAAAAAGATTACAACTCCTTATGGAAAATGGACATCAAAGGTTATTCTTCAAGAATAGTGTTGAAAACTCCATTCACACTGGGGGAAACAATGGAAGTTTTATTACAATCATTCAAAAATGCCGACCAATTTTGCATTGAATCCTCACAGAGGGTAGTTTATCTGCCTACAAATCTATTCAAAAGAGATATATTATAACTTATTTTACATTTACTCACTTCCACATACAATATCTTCATCATCTTGGATTCAGATGGCTGTATTCTGTGATTTTACTTTTATTATGAAAAGAGATTACTATCTTTCCTTCTTTCATTCCAAGAATATAGGATACAAAGCAGTATGGTGCTCCATATAAAGCTGGGGTGAAGCTGGAGTATTTGTTATAAAGAGTTTGTTTTACAACTGAACCTAAAGATTTTCACAACTAAGCTTTTCTACTTCTATTTTCTTTCCATTTTTCTCTTCCTTCCCAATATTTTTGTTCTTTTCAAAATACATAAGTGAACAGATATGCTACTCTGCAACTTAGCTTTCACTTCTCATTTTTTGCACACCATGTTCCATTGTTAAGTCAAACCCCACCAGAAGAAAAGGTACATTTCATGAACATTTGAAAATACACAGCAGGTTTTTGCACAGCGCCAGCTGTCTCCTTCTGTTCAACTTAAATTAACTCATAGAAACTGAAAAACTCTAGGTCAGCTAGGACCACAAAGGTGGTAGAAATATTCTGCCACCAACTTGAAGTAATTATATTTACCCCAATAGAAGGTATTCAGTTAGCAAAAATAGAGAGTTCCATCCTATCTTAATGTTCAAAAAATTTTTGCCCACACTCAGATGCTTGTTTCTCTCTATACTGATCACTAAATTTGTTATCATTTCTACTGTTTGTGGTATTAACACCTGTGTTTTCATCTTTCTTCCAGCAACTATTAATACATTTAATTATAAGACTGTCTAAATTTACTTTAACAGATTAATAGGATTAATTAGGATGCCGCATAATCTGCGCATAAAGTAGATATAAAACTCTCTGCAGAATATGGTGTCATTCCAGAATGATGTGTATTAGAAAATCACAGAACTACTATTTCAAAATAAATTTAAGTAAGAAATTACTTATTTCATCTTAGTGTCTCTTTTTTATCAGACCTCTATTAAACACATCCAAAGATAATGAAGTTGGCATTGTATAACTTTGAAACTAGGACTTAAACCCAAACATGTACAACACACCCAGATAACTTATATGTTCATAATACTTTATTTCAAAAAGAATGAATGACTTATATTTATGTTTGTAGTGTAAAGAAAATGCTTAAATGCATTACTTCTACTAACAATATCAAGAAAAATGTCTTAAAACCTGAAATCTAGAGAAGGTATTTTAAATGTTAATATTAAGGAATGTGGATGTTTGAATAAAAAACAGGAAAGTCTTTTTATGATGTTGAAAGATAAAACTTCTGCAATAGGGTTTCTGCTTTTATGGTTAAACTAATCTTGTACCTTTTTGAGTCTGGGTGGAGCCAAATATCATCCTGCCTTGTATAAGATAATGTTGCCAGCAGGACCAGGGCAGTGATTATCCCACTGTACTCAGTACTGGTGAGGCTGCACCTTTAGTGCTGTGTCCAGTTCTGGGCCACTTACTACAACAAAGACATTGAGGTGTTGGAGCACGTTCTGAGACGGGAAAAAGCTTCTTCCTAAGAAGCTGGTGAAGGATCCAGAGTACGAGTCTTATGAGGAGCAGCTGAAGGAGCTGGGGTTTTTTAGCCTGAAGAAAATTACACTCAGGGGTGACTCTACAGCTGTCTGAAAGGAGGTTGTTGCAATGTAGGGCTTGGTAGCTTCTCCCAAACAACAAAAGATAGGGCAAGAGAAAGTGGCCTCAAGTTCTACCAAGGGAGGTTTATAATGGATATTAGGAAAATGTTCTTCACTGAAAGGATGGTCAGACATTGGTGATAAGTCCCCATCCCTGGAGGCATTTAAAAGACCTGTAGATGTGGTGCTTAGGGACATGACTTACTGGTGGACTTGGCAGTACTGGTTTTATGGCTGGACTTGATGATCTCAGGGGTCTTTTCCAACATAAATTGTTCTATGACTCTATGATCTTAAAACACAAATGTCTTTGGTGGGTTTTTTACTTCCATTGAAATCTCTGATACCAGACCTCTGCCAGAAACATAACAGACTGTATCTTGTACATAAGTTATTAAATCAGTTCTTTTTTTCACATTTTGTAGAAGAGTATGTGTTTATGCTTTCAGATAATTTTTCAATGAAATATCTCAAAACACATTCACACGTTAATAATGATTTTACAGAACAGTGAAGAGAAGGATTTAAATAATGAAATAATTATCAAGAGAAAAAAAGTTTTCATGATCCTAAACTGAAAATGAAACAAGTTTCTTCTTAAGTCTAGTGATTATGTATACCTTCAAATAAGGTTTCAGTCCTGAAATAAGAAATTGTATTGTACAACGAGACATTTATTCAGACTTCATCATGACTCTGATCACCATCTAAGCCAATCAATTTATCTTTCACCCTTATTAATTTTAGCTATATTCTCATCCTCTTATGATGTGAATGACATTACAAGTCAATCTTATTTTCTTTTAATTGGCATTTAGACATCATGTAAATCAGAAGTGTCTTTTTCTGATTCAGACTTGTTTTCATTTCCCATACACCACAGAGAGGCTTCAGTAAAACACAAACACACACACACACACACACACACACACACATTTCCTCAGTCCCCTTCATCCTCTCTCTCTTTTCACACTGAAGAAAAAAAGGAGGATAACTTTCCATGTATCCTTGAATGAGTTAAACATGTTTGTTGCCTGTCTCACTTTGAGCATTTAACTGTCATAAGAGCAAAGCAAGGGCCTTTTCATACATTTTGGACTAATGCATTGTCTCTTTGGAGATAGCACTGTCATTTGTTTTCATTTCACCAGCACATCGCTCTTCAGATTGAAATATATATTAGAGGAAAGTCCACTTTCTGAGAAATGCAATGAAACGGATGACTTTTCTTCAACTGCATTTCATCTGAAACACAATCCTCTCACAACAAACAGTATGATGGATTATAAAATAGATTTTGAAATTCAATACTCTTGTTGGTTATATTATTGTAATTCTAGAGAAGAACACAGGAGAAAAGTTGTCTCCTTGTCAAAATTTCAGCTTCATTTTACAAGCTTGTCTATATTTATGTAATTTTCTCAGAAGCAGTAATCCAAAATAGTGTATATAAATACATAAAAATATTATTTTTCTTGTATCTATTCTTATGTTATATATTACTGAAAACTTTATTTCCCTGCAATAGCAGAGGGAAGGAGAATCAAATATGCTTTCAGATTTGTAGAACTCAACAGTCAAGAATACATATTGGTTTAAATATGACTTACTATTTACCCGTCCATTTGAAAGCAGTTGCTGAAATATAATTAATTTTATGGACAATGGCTGCATGTGTGTTGGCGTGCTTTGATGTCTTTACAAGTTCTCATTACCAAACTCCAGAGAACAACAAAGAAAAATGGGAGTTATGGATATTTCAATGTCAGGCAATCCATAGTCCATCCAAAGATTTTCCTATTGCACATCTGAAGAGGTGTGATAAACCCTGATTTTGATCCAGCAACACCAGAATGGTGACTCACAGAATGCTTCAATGAAGAATGAAGCAAAACATATTTAAGATGAGATTGTGAAAAATTGTCAGTTATGTCTTTGTTGTTGGTTGTGGGTATTGTTGCTACTGAAGTGGTTTGGTCAGTTTTGTTTATTTGCTTCTTTGTTAGTAGATTTGTTTGTTTTTGAGGGGGTGGTTGTTCCTGGATGATCATCCAGGAATGTATGTAAATTTATCCAAAGCACATAGGCCTTGCATCTAGACAATATTAAGAGCAATAAACAAATTTTCCAGGGGTTTTTATAGTTAAAATAGTTATTTGCAAATGGACTTGATCCATATGTTTTAGTTATTTCTACTTATACTCTCTCGAGTTTGTAGCTTCTTTCCTGCTTTAGCTAGCTCTATCTGTTTACAAGAATAATCTCTTTTTCTGTCCTTAGTAAATGTTCTTCTCATTGAATTAATTGAACTATTAAGTTTAGCATTCACTAGAAGTCACATAAATTGTTAGTAGATAAATATGAGACGTCTCTGAAATTTTGCTGTTGTTATTCTGAAAATACATAGAAAGTGGAAATAATAATTTCCTCAATGTTATGTATCTGCACACATATAATAAATAAACACAATGCCAAATCTACAGAGAATTTTACATTAATTTAATGCCTCATCATCGTAGGCAGGAAAACTGAAAAATTATTCTATAGGAGAAAGGATATTTAGACAAGTTTTATGCAGAGGAAAAAAATTTCTTTTGAAATTTACACTGATTCTTTCTTCTGAGTCAATGCGCACTTGGACTTCTTTGTTTTAGGCTATTGATAACAAGCAATATTCTACACTGGAAAAATAAAAAGACTTTTCAAGACAGAAAAAAAATTGTTATCAGCAGAATCATGCAGGGTTTTTCTTCCTCAGGAGACACCTTAGTCAGCATAATACATATTTTGGTGTAGTGTGAGAGAAGTTGGAGTAAGTGACCCCTCATTTTCATATGATTCTGTGATTTAAATTTTTTTATATAGCTGATAAAATTTATCATCACCATGGTTAAATGTATGAAAGAATTTATCACAATATTTTGAGGCATCTGTATTCCTAATGCAATTCTAAAAAGTACTTAATATTAAAAAAATATTTT